>CAJVQC010000612.1:0-12274 GCA_910592285.1 Racocetra persica | reverse complement strand
ATTTATATACAATCTAAATTTTAAAAGGAAAATTATTTTCCTGCATTTAAGCAAATCTTGAGTGGTTAGTTAAGTTCTATTCCTGGTTTCGCACGATGGCGTTGTGTAGCTATCTAGTTAATAGATATACTAAAATTGGGTATTGTTACCAAAATAGATGGGAAATTACTAATAAACTATATACATGTGAATATTTTACTAAAAAATAAAGGTATTATTTACAATAATATAAAAAATAAAATTTTAATTCGTTACACTATGACCAAAAGTTATATGATTATATGACCAATATCATATAGAAAAAAACTGGTATTAGTATGACATATCATTGGCTATAACTGGTCAATAACCGTAACTGATATTTGACCAGTCAAAATTATGACTGATGCCAGATTTTTAATTTTCTGACTAATAATGTATGTACATTTATTATTTTTCTAAAAGATTTTTTTTATATGACTGATCACAATCAATACTATAAGAAATTAATTGATAATGACCAACCAATAATCGATTATAACTAACTGACCCATCCATAATCTTAATATGCTTGATTGATAAATATTGTGACATTAT
Organism: Racocetra persica; assembly: GCA_910592285.1. Classification (NCBI taxonomy): domain Eukaryota; kingdom Fungi; phylum Glomeromycota; class Glomeromycetes; order Diversisporales; family Gigasporaceae; genus Racocetra; species Racocetra persica. The sequence continues at coordinate 11,698 of CAJVQC010000612.1, read as the reverse complement.
TATTGATCTGAAATAATACTTTGACAAAAAATAGGTTGTATCAACTCTTGTATAATTATAAAGATTGTTAAACCTACATTTCTGGTTTTAGTATGATAGCATCGCACAGCTATCTTATTAAAAATTTTATGTAGTATATAGTTATATAGCAAATTAAATAATGTGCATTTGCAAAATCTTGCATTGAATTGGTATATACATATGGTGTGAATGTATATTGAAACTTCGTATATTATATCTTTGCATTGAAGTAATACTTGCTCTTATATTTTGTATTACATGAGATTGTTAGTCTAATTTTAATATGCAATATCTGATTCAGTAATTTATTTTCAGGGGAATTTACAGATAAGAGCCAAAAATGAAAATAATTACAGATAAGGGCCCAAAATGAAAATAATTACAGATAGAGGCCTGATATTTGAAAATTATTACAAATAAAGGCCCAAAATAATTTAAATATAGTTGCAATATATTCATTAATTGTTAACATATAAGAAATGTAATAATAATCTTTATAACAAACACTATATCAAATATAAAATTACCAATCAGTATGATTTTTATCAACATGAAAATGCTAATTTGGCCTTGAATAGTTATTTTGTTAAATTTTCTTCTTATAAGTTCAGAACAAACAAACAAAATAAGTTGTTGGCTATTTGTTTTACAAATGAAACCAGTTCTTGCCTTTAACTATTTCAGTTAACAAGCACAAAAATGGCTATATTCATATAGTAAGACTGATTCCTTATGATCCAATTTGTTTAACTTCTATAGAAGCATTCAAAGTACATGGATTGTATCTTGCAAAGTTAACTGCACTATTAATTAAAGATATAGTAGGACTTTGACTTCATAATATTATAAATCATGTTTGTTCTGAAGTGGAGTTGAGACATCACACACTGTAGCTTAGAGAAGTAAAGTTCTTTACAAAATCTGATAATTTTAAGATATACAATTATTGCAAATAATAAGCAATATATAGTATATTATTTGTACTAAATTAGCAATTTTTAATTATTTATTACAAGATTATTTTATTATTAGCACCTTTAAATATCTAATAAATTAGTTAAAAAATGGTAATTGTTAGGCCTTTATTATTACTAAAATATTGATAATATATTACTAATATTAGTATTTTATTAGCATAATAATCAACGAATATATTTATAAAATTAAAATATAGTAATAAAATGCTAATAAAGTGCTTATATTTGCAAAATTTTGTATTTTAATAGTACATTATCAGTGCTGTTAAATTGCTTATTTTTAGCAAGTTCAAATTTAACAGATTTTTGTAAAGTTATTAGGCTACACATAGTTAATTTTTCATTTTGCATTGCAGGATTTTAAAAATCTGTCAGTCAGTTTTTTAATTCAGAATAATGAGCTATAACTCTAAAACATCTATTTAATTATGAAATGAAGCAATTAACATAATACTATTATATCTAAATTAGTTAATAATTTGATAGTATATTTGGGTGCTTATTTGTAATAATTTTTAAATATTGGGCCTTTATCTGTAATTATTTTCATTTTGGGTTTCTTATTTGTAATTATTTTTATTTTGGAACCTTTATCTGAAATTTTTTTATTTTCTCATTGATTGCCAATATACTATTCTGCATATAAAATTAGATTTTGATTTTGGAGATCTGATTTCTATTTCTGTATTATTAATTTTGATCTACCTGCAATTATCTATAACACAATAGAACAATGCTTGTAAAATTGTATATTGATATATTTGATTTTCCAAATTTGTATTTACTTTTTATTATTTGATATTTAAAATCTATTTAGAGCTAAACAAGTAATTATATATTTCATAGTTTTAAAAACATTGTATATAAATTGATTTTTTAGTTATTTGATTTTTTTGTTAAATGATTTTTCTCCCAAATTATTTTGGTTTAACGTTAAACAATCAATTATTTGATTATAGTAATTGATTGTATTGTTATTTTTAAATTATACTATGTTAATTCTCTAAATAATTCGTGGTTCTGTTCACAAACATTTAGCCTTGAACTGGTTAAAGAATAAATTCAAGTAAATAATATTAGTACAATCACATGAAATATGAAAACAATAGTTCCATTTAACTTTTTGGTTATCTATATTTTTATCTATTTTAAAGAGTATTATGGTTATCATATTTTTACTTATTTAGATATTATTATGATAATTATATTATGACAGGTAAAATCCACACAGCCAATTAGACAAACCTACATTAATTGACTAAATCAAGTAAAATCTGATAACAATATAAAATTTGCATTGATCATTTTAAAATATGTAAACTCTACTTTTTATCAGATAAATCTGCCTTTTTATTAGATAAAATTCACTTTTTGTTTTATCTCAATATATAAATCTGCTTTTGATTAGATAAATCTGCTTTTCCCTTAGTGAAATTTGCTTTTTTTTAGGTGAAATCCATATACCAGTAACAAACATTTAAAGCATATAATTGATTAACAGTTAGACAATCTCTCTAAATATACTCTTTTTGCTCTCTTTAAATCTCTCTAAAGGTACTTCTAATTTCTGATTTAAATATATACTAGACTTCTATACTTGTATTTTTTCTTATTATTTTCTAAAAATATAGTATTAGAAATTCATCTCTATAGAGTGTATTTGAGATCTTTTATACAAGAATAAATGATATTATACTGATAGTTACTTAAACTTGCAGATCTAAGGATTAGAAAAGTATTTTATTATACTTACTATTATAAGCAAAACAAAGTTTAGTACTTACTCTGTGCAAAAAGCTACTTTTTAGATATTTTTAGTTAATTTTTCATTATATAATGCCTGGGCCATACTTTAGCAAATCCAAGAGATCTGTCAAGTTTATTTTACAAATCAATTTATTGACAAGCTTATTTTACAAACATTTTATTTTACCAACAGCTCATTTTATAAACAGTTTGTTCTACTGACAACTCATTATAAATACAAGTTTTTTCTATAACTTGTACAAATATTCAATATAATTCTAGTTCCAACCCTAACAGCAATAACTATAGTTATTTTGTTTGTTGATAAAATAAATTGTCTTATAAAATATACTGTTAGTAAATTGATTGTCTGTAAAAATAAATTTGTAGTTGAATTAACTCTATAAAATAAGGTGTCTATGAGATGACTATTATTAAAATAAACAGAACTCAAATTCAATATTAATAATTCAAGATAAATAAGTAAAAACAAAGAACAGCAATTGTGAAAGATTTCAATTTAAACTTGCTATCAAAAAATTCAGTAGAGAATTTAGGTCTGTATATTTTTCAACCTTGTTGAATAGTATTTGAAAGAAGCATGGTATCTCATATATAATGATTTAAGATAAATAAGTAGAAACATAGAAATTAATGATTATACAATTTCAAATCAATACATATGATTGTATATTGAATAGATCTTATCTGATAAACTAGTAATATCAAAAAATCAGTAGAGGATTGAGCTCTGTATATTTTGTAAACTGGTTAAATAAAGCATAATTTTTTACTTGTAATACTGATATAATAATTCAAAGTGGATAGGTGGAAATAAGAAGATCAATAACTGTGAATCTAATTTGAGAAACTAGAGAATATCAAAAAAATTAGCAAAGAAAGATTTGGTTTTGTATATTTTGCAATTTGGTTGAATATTAAGTGATTATTGTGAACTATTTGGTATTATTATACTAAAGATCTTGTCTAATATTAATAAAAATTCTCATTATTTTTTAAGAGAGATAAGTGATTATTTATTATACAACTTGCCAAACACATATTGAAATAATTTATTTTTATAAACTTATAAGATTGACAACTATATAAAATAAAATTCTTAAAAACAATATTTTGCTGTTTCTAAAGATTTATATAATGTTCATCTATATTTATGCAAACTTTTACTACTAGCAATTTTGCAAATCAAAATTTAAAAAATGTTGTTACCATAAATTCTTGAAATTGCATATATAGGCATTATTTGAATTTTGGCCTGAATTAAGCTTAATTCAGTTTAAATTTAAAATAATACTCATTTCTATTATTTTGAGAATTTCAGTATAGAATTTTACTATACATTACTTCTAAGATTTACAAGCTTAGCTGTTTATAGAAACTGCTAATATTCATAATTTCAAAATTATTGCAAAAATATTAGTTAATCAAGACTTTCCTTCACAATTATACAATTAGACATATATTACATTTTTTTCAAATATGGTTATTAAGAAGTTGTGCTTATATAGATATTTTTTCTTACAAATTAAATCATAGTTTGGTCTACACATAAATATAATTAAATATAATATAATTATTTGGGATATGACTATATGAACTTCATAATAGATTGTATTCCGTATTACTCCAATTGCTTTATTGATTCTAATTCACAAAACTAAATGTATATACATATCTTAACAGTTTTTATCTTATTATATTTGTACTAGATTTGTGTCTATAATATATTATATAATTTGCATACTATATTAGATATACGTTAGCTTAGAATTTTTATAAATATTATTGAAAATATATGTGTTAGTTTTAAAAAACTAGTTTTTATATAGTATAAAAATTTAATATCTAATTCAAAGACTAACTAAGTATTTCATAGAACAAAGAGGATTAAACAAAAATAAGTTAGCTAATTGGTTTTATCAACTTTATTAAGAACCAAAAAATCTATTTATTATTGTTTAAAAAATTATACAAAGTTTGTGTTATATATAATTTTTTATAAAATTAAATTGTTGCTTATTGTAATAGGTATCTTGAAAGACAAAAAAATAATATTTTTAAAAATGAAATAAAGAAATTTAGAATAGTATTTAAAACCTGTTAAAGGCAAAATTTTTATTAGATATTACTGTTATATATTGAATAGCTTAATTACAGTATAATCTAAATACAAAAATATCAGATAAAGTCTATATAAATTTAAAATAAAAGAAGCTATACTTCTATGAAAAGAATATTAAATTTTAATTACTACAAAACCTTATTCCTGTAGTATCTGCAGATAAAGCCAATCATTAAGATATTTTAAATAAAAATTCTTTTTAAAAATGATCAATTTGTGTTTAGAAAAATAATATAAAGATTGCCAAATTATGTATATAGTAAATTGTAAATTATCATTATGCAAATTATATGAAATTTTATGTTATTAGCCAACAAAATTCAAACAAGTATGCAAATCAGATGGTTACAATTAAATATACAAACCAGTTTACTTATTTAACCAATTAATTTTTGTTTATATATATATGAAAATAAATATTTTATATAGTAAAAATTGCAAATTATATATATAATATATTAGAATAGTAAAAACTACTTTAATATTGCTACTAGTATAAAATATTAAGCCAATCACCTTTTATAATATCATTTAATAACCCTTTCTCTAATTACTAGCTTATTATTCTTAACAACTAAGCTTTCAATCTACACTCACATTATGAACTTTTTAAGTTTCTTGGCTGTTGGATTATACTAGATAATAAATACTACAAACAAACACAACTAATTATTAATAAATCTCTTCATCTAATACAAATTGCAGATTCTAAACATATTACAGATACATATACTTGTTATATTATCAATATTGTTATTATACCTACTATCGAATACTGCTTTCAAAATCTAGTTCTTAGCTAAAACATCTGTAAAAAAATCTTTACCTATTATATTAGCCTTGTCAAACACAAAGCTAAACTTAGTTGCACAATTCCTACTACTACTCTTCTATACCCACAACTTTATAATATCTGTAACATTTGGAATATTCAACTTCAACATCATATATCAAATGACTTAATAATACAGATCTTCTGGGCATTTGCTCTTATATCTGACTTCAACAACTTCAAAACAACTTTTGGTCTTCTACTAATATACTATTACATCCAAATTCTATAATTGATGGACCTAATAGACATACTACAAGTTTCAAAATTATTTAACTATTTAAACATCTTGAACTTTCTATTACTTCTAATATTTTACAACAGATTTCATATCCCATTTCTACTAACTCTTAATTCTTAGAGTCTATATTATTTTCAGATATCCAATATTCAAAGTTCAAAAAATAGCTCTATTATCACTACATTCTATACTTAGATCAACATACATCTTTTGACAACTCTTGTCTCCTTAGCTAGCAACATATTTCATCTAGAATATATAAAATTTCTAAAAGAAGACAACTATTATAGTTTATTACTCTTGAAAATAAAATTATTAGTCACTATTGCTCTTAAACATTATATAACCACATATAGCTCTCTGATACAAACTACTATTGCTATACACTAAACATTTTTCATTATGCTCAAAACCCTAGCTTATTACAATACTTAATAACCAAATCATTATTGGTAAAGCATGTGGACAGCCTACCTCCTCTAGATATATCCTTATTACATATTGGGCAATATACAATTGAGTCTCAATTCACTCAATTATATCTAACACCACTAATTACTACTTAGCAATATTTGGACTATTCTCTAAACTCATATCTTATTGTCAATAAATATACTACTCTTATCCCAATTAACTTGGCTACTAAGTTCTTTAATAAAGTTAACTCTATTACTAAATCTGTTAATCTAAATACCAACTATCTTAACTTAATATACTCTATTGTATCTCGGCACCCCTTCAAATTCTATCTACTCTCAATATTTCTATTAATATGTTACAAATCCCAAATATCTGTGAAGCTAGTACTTCAACTAACACTCTTCAATCTATTGCTTATCATAACTATAACTACTCAGAACTTTTCTTCTATATGGATAGTTTAGTTATTGAACTTGGAATAAATCAATGCTCTATGGGGATTGGTTAGATACAAATTCAAAATAACAATATTGTACACTTCTTCTAAGCACAAATTAAATTTTGGCCATGCTCTTTCAAGGCTAAACTCACTACCATCCTATCTGCACTTATTATAGTACTTAGAAACTATATAGTTCATATATACAAAGACTCATAGTCTGTGATATCTAAATACAACAACACTAATCAATCTTCCCTTGTTCTATTATTCATAAGAACACTATACTACTTACTATAGTATACTTTAATTAATTTTATTAACTCATACAACTTGCAAGTTGTCTTTCACAAGGTCAATGCTCATCAAAATGATAAACTTAACAACCAAGCTAATCAACTGGCTTAAAGCTACTTATTGCATCTTATTTAATATTCAAGCCTTATAATATATACAATCCAAACTATACTCTTTTCTTTGAGAACTCTCTAGTCGAGTTACCAATCTGATGGTTTATTTGAACAATCTGTCATACTCATATTTATTTACTTTGGTCATCTCAAAACCAGTTTCAACAATAGTTCCAGATTTCTAACCAGATTCACTAGTATGCACTTGGCTATATATCAATAACAATCAAAAGATCTCTAACTACAAACATAGCTTTTAGTTATCTACTCTAAAGTTCTTTCATATTAAAATCTTACTTGATAACTTGTTTACTCCATATATTTTATACAAATAAAATTCTAAATATCTGTCTGGATGTTACCAATGTGATCAAACCAGTACTATGCTTCATTAAGCTACGTGTTCAACTTCTCAACTCCTTCAGAACCTAATTAATAGTTCACTTCAATTAATGATCAATATATCTAGCCTTGACTTTTCTACCCAATCTATTACTAATACAGTCTGGAAATATATTATATTTGGGGGTCGGTTAAAGCCAGATGTGTTTGGTATAAATTTGGAAATGATCTACATACTGCATAAATTACCTTATTGATACTTATATAAACAACTAACTATTATTATATCAAAAAGTAATGCTAACTGCATCAAAAAAGTAACTCTAACACACCTTGCTTTAGTTATCTCTATATTTGGTTATTGCAGATTATATCTTATTTGGTAATAATCATCTATCAGATTGTTCTGGATTTTTTTTCCAGATTATTCTACATACTATAAAGATTGGCCAATAAAATTTAAATATTTAAATACAAATAAAAGACACGTACATACGTATGTGCATATATTACAATTTTTCAATAAAATTTTTTGATCTTAATTAATCAAACTTCTATAAATGTACACCATTTCTAAATATATTCTCGAATTCTAATCCAAATATATATATGATCTTTAAAATGTACATTTTTTAAGTGCATATCAAAGTTTAGTCCCAAAAATATATATTAGGAGGTTTCAAAGTTAAATCAGAGAATCTTATTTTATTTTTCCATTTATAATTCAATATAGTAAAAAAAATCCTATTTATTTTCAAAATGCATCTTAATTGTTAACTTTGAAACCCTATTTATAGAGGTTTTACTGCACTTGATAAAATAAGGTTGTATTTATTTCATTTTTTGAATAACAGAATTAATAATGATATTGAAATGGTTACTAATTCCAAACACTTCTATTTCATTTCAGTATTTAAAATTTCAAAATTTTGAAACAAGATTTTTTATACACCTATTTAATTTCAAAACACAAGATTTTAAAATACTCTAATTCTGAAACTCAGTTACCCAATTAAGCTTATAAAATTTTTGATGCATAATTATCTATTTATTAAAATTAAATAAAAGTTGCAATCAATAATATATAATATTGAATATAATTACATGAAAAACTTATTTAATAAAATGTAAAGCATTAAAAAAAAAGATTATAAATTGTCCAAAGTCAAATAAATATCTTAAATGCTAAGTTCAACCTTAAAACTAATTATGTTATAATTACAGAAGATTTTGAAATAAATAAATGCCTATTTCACTTATTTCAACTTCAATTCCAGTATGATAGCAATATCCAATATTTATCAGCATGATCTATCTTCTATACTTTTGATAATATTCGAATGCTTCGTATTTATTTGTATATCAACAGACCACAAAATCTAAATGCAATAACTCAAGTAATTAAAATCATTAATATACTAATAAATACAAAAAATAAATAAGAAAGGATGCAAATACTTAACTTTATCTAGCAAGTACTATGTAAAACTAATTAAACAAATTTCATACTACTATAATATATTTTTATTAAAACATATGATAAATTCTTAATTATTATTATTTTTTTATTTATTCTTATTTTTATACAAGCTAATCTGAAATTTTTTCTGTTGGTATTTACATAGCAAAAATATTATTCTTGATGGATCATCAGTACTGTTTTTGATAGGTAGCAAAAAAAAAATAATTCACATACTGTTCTTGATAGGGTTCTAAAAAAGAACATCTAAAATACTATACTCCTATAGTGAAAAACAATTAGGATTAGGGTTCGTTTTTAAAATCTTATCAAGAACAGTACCCAAATAAATTTTTTTATTAACCCCATCAAGTTCAGTACTGCTAATCTATCAAGAATAGTATTTTTGTGTCTACATAGTACCTGCCAGACAAGAAATTATTCTTGCAGATCTGCTTTTGAATTTTCTAAACAATTTTGGTCATTATCCATATCTAATAAGTCTTTTACTTCTTGTAATATATCTAATAATTCAGTTTTCCTTTTTGACCTTAGCCCTGAATATTTTTTACAGATACTTTCATCAAGCTATTCAAAAGAGTTTCTATCTTTATCACAATTTCTGGAATAGTCATATTTGCTTCATTCTTTTGAGCTTTAGCTTCTGGTTTTGTAATTAGTATCAGTCTAAATAATAAAAGAATATTTTCATCAATAAACGCATCAATAATAAAACTTTGTCAAGCTTGTTTAGCAAGAGAAGTAAAATTTATTAAATCTTCATTCAATTCATATTTTCTATCCAGACTTCGACAAACAGGTCTCGAATTTAATAGATTTACAAATTCAAGACTTCGTAGAAGGGTCCAAAATTTTTGACACTCTATAGTTGATTCTTTGTGAGTTCTTGGTCCTAAAGGCTAATCTTCTTTATACCTGATTACTTTAAATAAATTCTTTCTAAGCTAATATTCATTATCAATTAAAGCTTATAAATTATATAATATAATTAATTAAAATTAACACAAAATTTACCTTGAAAAATTTCTTACAGTTATGTACTGCAATTTTCTAATAGTCATCTTGTAGAATAGGAGGTTTAAAGATTTTAAGACCTTGTTTACCTCCTCAATAATTGCATCCAGGTCTTGATATTGCTCACTATGACCTAATCATAAGATTATACAGCTTTTCTCTACAATATCACAAATTTCAGGATGAAGTTTCATTAATTTGACTTTATCTGCAGCTTCTATAAAGTGATAAATAGGGTGACACCTTGCAGACCAAACAGGAGAAAACACCCTTCTAGCTGCTTTCTTTAAAATTAAATTGTTCGTTCTTATGGCCTTTTGATATTTGATTATTGCTTGGAGATACAAGAACATCTACAAAAAAAAAAAAAATTAATATATTATAAAATATAAAGTTCTTGGCATCAATAACTGACTTGTTCATATTTTATCAAGTAAAGTAAATATTGCTGCTCTTTAAACCATGCAAGATATTCTTCAACTGATGGGATAGAATAGCTTTTTACATACGGTCATAGAAGCTCTATAGCTATTGTCAATGATATATAATACAAATAGAATCCCAGGATTTATGATGATTAGTGCATTTCTTGAAATAAGAGAGCTGATTTTCAGTCTGATAGCCCTGATATATCACATATCATTTTATATCAATTTCTCTAATATATATTTAAAAAAAAAAAATAATAAATAAATAAAATAATAAAAATAAAAATAAAAAAAATAATTAACTAATTACTAGTTCAGTTCTACAAATGCACGAAGCATGTTCATTTCTTTGTGAAGTTGCCCTGGTACAAGAATTAATCAAGGAAATTTTTCTTTTAACTTGGTGGCAAAACGGTACAGAACACTATCACAAATTACTACCACCTATTTATGAGTTCTATTTCTGATACCAGATATTTTTTCTATATGTAATGAAATTGTTCAACACTTGCAATTGAGTTAGAATTAACATTAATTAGTTCGGGAATATAAATCTTAGGGATATCGAATTCTTGATCTTTAACTTGCTGAGTAAAATTAATTTTAGAAACAGATATGACGATTTGTTCTTTATTAATCTTGTAAGGTTTAAAAATTAAAAGATTAATTAGTTAATTAGTTAATTCATTTGCAATTTCTGTTACTTGCTTTTTTTGGATTTTAGCCAACATTGGTAGTTGCGTTTAGCAATCATGGTATTTTTTTCTTTGATTTTCAATATTTTTTAAATTACAACTGGGACATTCTTTCATCTTGGCAGTATTGATTGAAGTAGATGATACAAAAAAATTGATAGTATTAGTAGGTGATGATTTTTCTTCAGACAATAATTTTAGAATCTTGGCAAAATAAAAATATAACTTCTCGTTGATAACTTCCTACATCTGAACACTAAAATTAAAAAGTTTATCAAATTGTGACCTATCAAGAAAATCATATGCCCAAGGTAAATTAGTATGTTGAGTCTTGTTTTCTGATGATATATTAAAAGCAATAAAACTAGTTACAATATGGTAAGTGAATATATTGAATCCTTGATCTAGATAATTCTTCTGCCCTTTTGCTTATTATCAAATGTGAAAAATAAAAAACTCTCGGATAATGGCTCCTCTTGTTTTGATAATTCATCTTGCCACTTTAGAAAT
>CAJVQC010000611.1:0-12285 GCA_910592285.1 Racocetra persica | reverse complement strand
AACTAATAAAAAATACTCTCTGTCAAGTTTTTACCCTAACCCAATCTTAAGTTTAATCCTAATCTAACTCTAATTCTAATTTAATCCTTATTTATATTAATTTGCTATAGTTTGCTATAGGGTATACCAATATGCACCTTGCACAAAAAATAAATTTTCTATTTTTTATATATAAATCTTGTATAATTTGCGCCACATATGTCAGAAAAATAAATATAGTGCAGATCTGCAAAGATCTGCTACCCTGCTAAAAAATAACAAATTTTACGATATTTTGTGAACCAGTAATCAAAACTTAACGATTTTGATACCAATCGATTCGTCTCAATAAGATAGATCGAACAGTACCAAAATCTTCAAGTTTTGATTACTGGTTCACTAGATAATTGTATTTAAGTGATTTTTATAAACACCTATATAACTCACCACTCAGTGATCTAAATTTAACGATTTTGGTATCATTCGATTCTTCTCGATGAGACAGTTTGAATAGTATCAAAAATGCTAAAATTGAATCATTGGGTGGTGAGATATTCACAAAAAATGTTTTGCGGCGCAGTTCTGTGCAGAACTTTAAATTTTGTTTTTTAAAATTCTGCGCAGAACTGCGCTGCAAAACATTTTTTGCAAATATCTCGCCACCCAATAATTTGATTTTAGCATTTTTGATACTATTCAAACCGTCTCATCGAGAGGAATCGAATAATACCAAAATCGTTAAATTTGGACCACTGGGTAGCGAGTTATATAAGTATTTATAAAAATAATTTAAACTCAATTATCTCATGAACCAGTAATCAAAACTCGACAATTTTGGTACTATTCGATCCATCTCATTGAGACGAATCAAATGGTATCAAAATTGTCAAGTTTTGATTACTGGTTTACGAGATATCATAAAATTTGTTATTTTTTAGCAGAATAGCAGATCTTTGCAGATCTGCACCATATTTATTTTCTCGATGTAGCTTATCAGATGACTGGTAAATCATCTATTAATCTTGAATATATCCTATCCTAGTAGTATTATTAAAGATCTATGCTACTTCTTTATTTAAGGCTTGCCAAATGAGTATCTGTCTTTCTAGTTCCTTGGTTTTATATAGTTTATTAGAACTTATTATGAGTTTGTACTGACTAATACTGGTTTGTATATTTTCATATAACTTATATATTATACAAATACCTAATAATTCTTCCAAATATCTGGTATAATCTTTGTTACAAATTCTAAATTCAACTAATTGATAAAAGACAGTAACTGTTTTACAACAGAATATTTAAATTTTATCAATAGTGGGATTCAAACTCTGAACATGTTGTTTAGAGATATGACAACTTTATCACTTTATTAAGTTATCATACTCTTTTATGCAAAGCTTTTTTTGTTTTCTAATATTAATAATATTAATAAAATTATATATTTTGATTAGTTAATTATTACAGAAAATCACAAATAAATCTACTAAAATTAACTAATCATATAAATGACTTTCTATAACTATAGCTAGATATCTTTAAAATATACTTGGAGTATAAGGTAAATAGAGTATTGTAACAAATAAGATATTATAATGAAGGTTTATATTAATAATTTTTAAATCATTTTGTTTAATATAAGAATAGAGAAGTTTGGTTTAGTTTGGTTTGGTTTAATTCAAATTTGATTGATGCATGATCTGCATAAATAAAAATTTATATTAAATCAGACCAAACTTCCCATCCCTAGTTTAATAATACTATTATATATAAGTATTTAAAGCTAAATAGTATATTAAATAATATAAATACTAATAAAAAATATAAATTTCAATTATTTATATATAAACTTGATATACAAAAAATCTCTTTTTAAAGGGTATGACAACTTAGTAAAGTGATGAAGTTGTTGCACCTCCAAGCAGTGCATCCAAAGTTTGAATCCTACTGTTGATAAAATTTGAATATTCTGTTGTAGAACAGTTACTGTCTTTTACTGATCAATTAGATTTAGAATCTATAACCAAGGTTATATCAGATTTTTAGAAAGATTATTAATTTATACAATGTACTATAAAATCTTAAAATAGCAGGTACCGTATATTGCTAAAAATAAGCCACCTCCAATAATAAGCTACCTTTCTTTTTTGGAAAAAAAACATAAAAATGTCTTATACCCGAAAATAAGCTACTATACGATCGTCAGTAGTTACTCTATAGTAAAGTCAAAATTTTACTAAGTAAATCGACATAGCTTATTAAGTGAAAGTTGTTTAGGAGATCAAAATACATATATTTTGAAAGTTTCATCTAAATTGGATAACTTTTTATTAATACGTTTTTGCATGTTACGTTCGACGAATTTTTTAAAATTTCTTTATTTCTTTAAAATTTATATATATTGAACGTAAAAATCAAAAGTCAATTAATAAAAAGTTATCCGATTTATATTAAACTTTCAGAATAGATGTATTTTGATCTTCTGAACAACCTTCACTTAATAAGCAAGGTCGATTTACTTAATAAAATTTTTCGCAATTAGCAAAAAACACTTTTATTCAATAATAAGCTACTCGCAAAATTTTTGTGTAATTTTTTGGCCAAAAATGGTAGCTTATTTTCGGATATATACGGTATCTGCACACTATTTTAACTATCTGTACGCTATTTCAAGTACGTCCATAGGTGTTATTTCGAATCTATAGGCTGATTTTCTAAATAGGGATGTTAAATAGCCTACAAAAGACTAGTTTGAACTGGGTCTGGGACCAAATGTTTAGGGCTAGTTCAAAATTAATCTAGATAAAATTTATTAAAAGTGAATTATTATCTATATTGCATATTAAACTACTAAGTTAGATCTTGACTCTTTAAGAACCAGGGCTAGGTTGGACTGAATAGACTCTTTAATATCCCTATTTTTGAACCTGTTTTTTTCAAAATACATAATAGTGGGGTGTACGTTATTTTAAAACATGCATAAGTATTATTTTGAATCCATATATGCTATTTTTAGGGAGTGTGATTTTTAAAATAACATCCATACTCGCTATTTCGAAATTTTACAGTATAAGTTATATGAAAGTTTGTGTAAAACCAAGAATCCAGAAAGACAGATATCTATTTAGCAAATCCTGAGTAGAGAAGTAGTACAAATCTTTGATAGTACTACTAAAATAGAATACATCAGAGATTAATATAACTAAACAAGAACCAAGTATTCAGCAAGAATATCTTACTAACCAGACTCCTAAAGTATTGACCAGAAAAAAAGGATCTGCAAGCAAATACCAAGAAATTAGTATTCCTTTTGGGCTATTAGAATTGGTAGTTTGGAAAGATTAACTAGTTTAGTACTGAAAGTAGAAAGTATCAGATTAACTTGAAGAGAAGTACTAGAGTTTGAGTGAATTCTATAAGGGCAGAAGTAGATAATAGTAGTGGCTTCAGCTTGCAAGTACTTGTCTTTAGACTTAGTATAAGTTATTAAAATTTAGATTAGTTAGATTATAAGTACAAAAAGCTTTAACAAGTTTATTTTAAAGATAAAAGCTCTCTAAAATGGTTGAAGTCTGCTTTAAAATCTTAAGCCAGGTGTCTGAAAATAAGGAGTTTAAACTGGATTTTCATTTAATTATAAAGATTAACCTCATAGATACAGAGAGTTTAAATAAATAATCCTCTAGTTGGGTTATAGATATAGTATCTAGTATAAAATTTAATAATAAGCAGACAATTTAAATAGGTAATCAAAAGTTGTATATGTGGCTAGTATGTATTCTCCAAATATATATACTATATAGGCCCCAATGGAAGCTTAGTATATAATAAAATTAACTAATAACTGAATAAAAAGAGATGGCCAAGAGATTACTTTAATATCAAAAAAAAACTTCTTTTTACTAATTATAGAAAAGCAAATACCAAAATCTAAATTGAAATACTAATTAAAAATATTAAAATAATAATTTTATATTTTAAAAATATACAAATAATTGTTAATTTAAAATTAACAAAAAACAATTTATAATTTTGTATATTATGTTTATTTTCTTATTTTTGAATCTTGTATTATCTAAGCATAAAACTATAAAAATAATATTTTATTAGTCATGTTATATTTATAACATTTACTATTATTAAGTTTATTTATTTTTTTACAAGTTTTTACAAGTTTGTTACTTTATATTATACTTGAATTATATTTTTTTTAATAATTATTACACAATATTAGTATTGGCTTAAAATCATTTAATATCAAATTTCATATACTAATATAAATCTAACAATACTAGTA
Source organism: Racocetra persica (assembly GCA_910592285.1). Taxonomy (NCBI): domain Eukaryota; kingdom Fungi; phylum Glomeromycota; class Glomeromycetes; order Diversisporales; family Gigasporaceae; genus Racocetra; species Racocetra persica. Next base: position 8,009 of record CAJVQC010000611.1, on the reverse strand, counting down.
ATATAATCTAAATCAAAATTATTTAATTGGTAATTCGCTACTCAACTAGAGAAAGCTCATAGTGTAACATAACGCAGTTTATATATAAAAATTAGAGTTTTTGGAATGTGAGCTGCTTCTATCTAAAACTTTTTTATACTAAGTTAAATACCTTTGGGCCTCTAATTGAAGTTGCAGAGTTCATCGAGACGAATCTAATAGTGGTTAAATTGTTAAAATCTGCCTTGTGGATCATGAGATATCTTCGAAAATATTTTGCCAACTATATAAACTTCTCTTTTAACAATGAAAGAGAAGTTTATATAGTCAGCAAAACATTTTTCGAAGATATCTTGTGATCCACAAAGCTGATTTTAATAATTTAATTACCATTAGATTCATTCTCAACAAGCTCTACAACTTCAATTAGAGGCCCAAAGGTATTTAACTTAGTACAAAAAAAAGTTTTAGATAGAAGCAGCTTATATTTCAAAAATCCTAATTTCTATATATAAACCATGTCATGTTATACTATAAGCTCTTTCTGGTTAAGTAGCGAATCACCAATTAAGATATTCTAAACTATATTATTATTATTACCAAAATTGTATAGTTAGACTTTTATAAATACAATCTCTTAATACATGTTTTATGAAAAATCTCTATAAATATATAGCCTTGCTATATCTCTATTATATATACTTATAGATTTTTATCTTTTTAAATATAATACCTCTCTAAATACAAGATTTTTTAAAATTTTTATATAGTCTGCACAAATAGTATTTAGAGAAAGTTGATTGTATTATTCATTATACAGTATAAAATATTTTAAATTATATTACAAATCTAGGTATTAAATTACTAGTTTTATTAATATTAATTAAGATTCTCATTATAAAAATGACCTTTTAGAAATATGGTTGCATCTCGATATAGTCACCTGTTTGGAATACAGAAATTAGGTAACTATAACAGAGTGTAACTATAAATAATAAACTTTATATAGTCACCTTAATAATAAAAAATAAAATAACGTGACTATATCAAATATTTTTTAATCGATCTCTATTGTTACTACGTATATACTAGATATTCCAAAAGTTTCTATACATAGTCTTTTTTTTTTTAAGTGTTGCAAAATAATCATCGTGATCTCTATATATAAGGTCACTTTAAACAAAAGAGACAGTATATAAAAACTTTTGGGATACCTGATATTATTACTAATACAATACAGTGACTATATAAGTTAGATTACATCAGGTTGTTCTCAAGTACTTATCTCAATAGACCAAATAATGAATCTGATTGGTTTGTTTGATCAAATTAGCTAATCAGATTTGTTATTAAATTCATTAAGATAGGTGCTTGAGAATATCCTTAGTTATAAATTAGGTATCTGTGAATTTCTATTGGCAATATACTAAAAAAATTTTTAGATTCCCAACTTGACCAGAATATGGAAACCAATTTTAGTTTTACTGATTAATAATTGATCTTTATACTCACCAATTAATTATAATTAGTACAAATGAAATGATTTGAATGTAATAGTAAATAAATGAACTTAAAGATGATTTATATAGTGGTCAGTAGGTATTTATAATCTTTGCTTGTGAATTTGTTTTGCTGTCTTTAATTCCACTGACTTTGTAAATAATCTTATACTTACTAGCTAAATTAATGCGAATGAAGAATGATTAGATATAGTTATAAATAAGCATTTATTAATTTAATTATGAACTTTATACTCACTAAATAAATTAATGTAGTATATGTAATAGTAAGTATTTATAATTAAATTATTATTGCCGACCAAATGATTTTATTGAAAAGCTTATTGGAATTCGTTCACTATCATTACAGGCTTAATCTTTCTATACTGAGATGCTAATTTCCTATAAGTTATTACTAATTCTAACTAATTAACCTGTCCTCAGATAACCCAACTACTCTTAAAAAGGGTCCAAACGTATCACTAGGTCTCACTTTCAAGCTTTCTGGAATGGGTTGCCAGGACAGTGCCCATGCAACTTCCCTAACAAACTCATAATACTTTGTATAAGGAAAAACTTTCAGAAAGCCACATAACTACAAAGAGAATCGGTTGTATCTTAAAGCCAATTTTATATTGCTACTAGAAGCCTAATTGTATTCTATAAAGGCCTTGTGCTGCTGTTATAGCTGTGGAGACCAGTTATATCACATATGGTCCTTGTACTGCTACTGTAGCCGAGCCTAATTGTATAGTGCTTAATATTGCCTACTTCACTAATTTAAAGAGCCAGTGTTCATAAAAGGCTAACCATAAATCAAACACGTGTTGGTTCATAAAGTTATCTGATCTCACAATAATGGGTAAACTTGTTTTGCCGATCAATTAATAAATGATCTTTTTACTCATTATCAAATCAACACAGATGAAATGAATTATGCATAATGGTAAGAAGCATGATTTTGACAGTGAATCTGTTTTGGCAATTTTAATTCCACTAATTAATAAATAGTTAAGGTGAGTTGGTTTGCATTTGAGAGTTACTGTAAATAATTTTGTTACAAAGCTTGCTATTCTGTTTGACTATAATATGTGATTAAGTTGAGTTAGTTTGTATTAGGTACTTAAAATTCTATTAAAATACTTATTTGCTATTCTGGTGACCACAATATATGGTCAAAATAAGATAGTTTGTATTGAAATTATCGTATTTCTATTGCGAGATTAAAAAATCTATTGCAGAACTTACTCGCTATTCAGTGACTATAATGTATATGATTAGTTTCATTAAAACCATTGTGGTTTCTATTAAGAGTTACTGTGAATTATTCTGTTATAGAACTTACTATTCTGGAGACCACAACATGTGAGTCAGTTTACGTTGAAATTAACATAATTTCTATTGTAAGCTACTAAAAAAATTCTGTTACAGAACTTACTATTTTGATAACCACAATATGTAGTTAAGATGAGTTGAATTATTATAATCTCTTTAATGTGAGTATTGCTATAAATTCTGTTAAAAGCTTATTCACTATTTTAATCATCAGTACTATAAAATTCTGTTGCAAAATCTATTATTCTTTTGATATGCAACATACAATTTATTAATATATATTATTAGTGTTAACTATACTTTAGTTAGTAAAATTAAAGATATTATGCATAATGCATAAAAAGTAAATATTAAAAATCATAAATAGATAAATGAGCTTTAATATTATTTGTAGAAAACTGCGAATATGATAGTTAAGATAAATATCTAATGTATATTAACCTCTTTTTGGTACTATATACGGTAAATTTATTAAACTTTAAAGTTTTTTTTTGCCGCTATATTAAATTTGTAGTTACAAACTCTTATATAAGCTAGATAATATTATTTGTAGACGCCCTATAAATTTATATTATTTTGTGACTTTATTAAAGTGAATTTGATATATTTTTATTATTTTGGTTTTAAAAAAAATATTATAGTGATGATAAAGCAATTGTGACTATATAAAGAGTAAACCAATATAAATTTAATTAGTAAATAAAAAAAGTAATTATATCGAGTTTGTGATTATATCAAGAGTGACTATATCGAGATGCTACTGTATATAGATTTAAATAAAATTTTAATAAAAAATTAAGATCAGATTATCAAATAGCTAAAATCTTACTCTTGAAAAATTATATTTCTAAGATACAAACTTTATTTTTTCAGTATTAAGGTGACCTCTTGATCAAATATACTTTATTAAGTTCAGATGTCATTATACATATTTGGAGAGTACATCTAGTCATATCTGCATTTTTTGAGTACCTATTCAAGTAGTCTGCCTATTATTAGATTTTATACTAGTTGCTATACCTGCAATCTACTAGAAGATTATTTATATAAACCCTTTGTGCCTATATACTCTGAGGCCTATATCAATTAGTAACTATTTCTCTAATTCTATAAACTAGTCTTCCTGGCATATATTTATATGATGACTTAGTACTTTAAAGTAGACCCCCATCATCTTCATAACCTACTTCTGGTCTTTTATCCTTAAGGTAAATTTAGCAAAGTTTGCAGTATTCCTACTTTATACTGCATCTAGCCTGTGCTTCAGTTTGGTATACATAGACCGTACCTACTATTTGCAACTTAATTTTATCTATTCTGAGAATATATGTGGTGCTAGATCGAGGTTCTTGCCTACAGTTTTTTCTTCTAGCTTAAACTTTCTCTTGCTTCCTTTTTATGGTTTAATTTCAGTTTAACAAAACTCTGCTATCCAAATCTACTTCTGCTCTTGTAAAGTTCACTCAAATCCCAGAACTTACTTTACAATATATCCCCAGTACTTTAGTAACCCAGTACTCTTTACCCAGACTTCCAATTCAAATAGTCTGATATGTAATCACTTATTTTCCTCTGATTCAACAGTGACCTAGTTGGTGTTGGTGATTTTACCTATTTATCGATAGCAAGGGCCCCAATCTTGATTCTCGATTTCCAAGCTAGATAGCCTAGTAATTATGTAGTTTTCCTCTGCATCTAGGCAAATACCTTGAAGGGTGGCTAGTAGATCTCTTACCATTGCTACGACTTGTCTGCAATTGCAGAAACTCTCTAGCTAGATTTTCGATTCTTTTTTCTATTTGCAGTGGTCTGGTTGGTGTGAATGCAACCCTAACATCCTATATTTTATCCAGTTTAGTTCTATGGGTTCTGTTTCCTGAGTCTAACCTTTACAGTAGCTTTGTCAAAGATCTGTGCTACTTTTTTACTTAGAACTTGTCAAATAGGCTTCTGTATTCACAGTTCTTCAGATTTATATAGCTCAGAAACTTATCTTGTATTTGCACTATCCTATTATCAGTTTGTATTTATTCATATAATATTATATCATACAAATACTCCAAATCTTCTAGTCTTGCTGGTGCAACTATAGTTATAGATATCTTATTCCAACTGATCATTTAATATAGTTAGCCATAATACAAGCAGAATTTTTAATTTTTTGTCACTAGTAAGATTCAAACTTTTGATCTGCTGCTTGAAAGGATAGCAACTTGACCAATTCGCTATATCACTACACCTCTTAAGATACAAACTTGCTTTTGTTAATTTATACTTTTTATTATTATTTTATTTATTTATTACTATACTTTATTAGTATTTTTTATTAATTATCATAGCCGAATTTAGCTACAGTCGGACTTCCCTAAATGCAACTTCTCTAAATGCATATATATGAAAAACCTCTCTAAATGCATGTCTTTTTTTGAGCCCAACTAATATAATACTTATAGATTTTTACCTCCCTAAATACATAACCTTTCTAAATGCATATTTTTTAAAATTTTTACTATGGTCCCAATATCATGTATTTAGAGAGAGTTGACTATAATACTAAATATTATATGAAAATTTAAACTAGAAATTGCAGATTGTATATCAATCATGAAAATTCAAAACAAATATTTTTTAGTTCCAAATCACTGATTTCTTAAAAATCTTTATATAAATAATACTTTGCACACTAACAAAAAAATTTTTTTGAATAATTTTACTATATAATTTTCTAAACTTTAATATTAATATAGACAATAATTCTAATATAAACAAACTTGAAAAACTTTGTTATTAATTTTTAATAGTGATATTTAGAGTAATGATTAAATTTATCTTTATTTTAGTTAGGGTTAGTAATTATACAATAATATGGTTAGGTATTAGTAAGTATAATAGCAAAATTGTCTAAAAAAACTTTTATAAACAGACCGAATATTTGTTTTGATTTTTTCTTAATTGATATATGATTTGCAATTTCTGGCTTAAATTTTTATATAATATTCAATATCAGCCAAATTCAGCATTAGCTATAATATTTTTTATTAAATTAAATAACTATAGTTTTTTTTTAAATTAAAATTTGTTTTATTTTTATTTTAATTAATATTTTTTTAAATTAATTATTCTTTTTATTTATTTATTTATTTATTTTTTACTTTTTCATTATTATCAAATTAGCTATTTTTTTTAATACTAGATTAAAATGTTTAAAGTTTTTTATATTAACTAATAGGATATAATTTCTGCTACAATTAATGAGTTTAACAAATATTTTACTAATAATAAATGTTACAAGTATTAATAGAATAGCAAAGAACTTTGGACTCCTGAAGCTACTTTACAATATACAATCAAAAATAGCAATTCTTTTAATCATTAAAATTTATTAACTATCTTATTAAATATGAGAAAAACTAACTTGTTGACTATTATATAAATATACAATAGCTAAGATTTGGTTTAACAAAGTCAGATATTAATTTTTTTTTTTTAATATTAAGGTAATGTTATGCCTCTGGTTTTTATTAATATACACTACTCTCACTTACAATTTTATATATATTAATTATCAACTACAGAGACTTAGACTAATTTATCTACAATCTAAACCTACTAGAATGTTCTATGCCCACACATATCTCATCTAGTTTAACGCTTCCCAACTAACTATTTCTAGTAATTATTATATTCCCCATGTCTCACATGACTAGTCATAACTTCTACTTTGGTATTGTTAGATATCTACTTCTAATGAGCTCCCAAGTTGGTATACCTGCAAATATGATCTACTGCAAGCCTCTGTAGAATGGATTCTTTGTTAGTGCAACCGTAATTGATATAGATAGCCTTTCTATAGTCTGTATTTCAAGCCAGAAACTTGCTGCCTAGTTAGATTCACCACATAACTAAGTTGATATTATATTGTCAGATTACTCTATATTATTTACAAATAAACCTTTCCACTTATTAGCTCAGGTACTACTAACCTGTATCTCAAGCCAAGTTCTGCTACTGCTGCTGGTTTGTCTATCCCAGGACTTAATGTTCTTTTTCTGATATAGTGGTACAAGCTAACCTATTTGTACTTCCTCATATAGTGTATTATCAGAACCATATTTCGTAATATTGCTTTAATGACCTATCTTGTTAAAGACCAGCCTAATACCATGAAATTCCTTAAGTGGCAAGCAATTATACTTCCAACTGTAGGTTTGTGTTATAAACTTCTAATTTAGACTTCTCAATTAATTGGTATTGTATTATTGTTGGTGTATTCTGGCTTCTTTCATTATTAACTTCTATATAGATATAACTAGAGCTCCGACTTGGTGCCTTTAGATATACTGGATTAGCTAGCCTGCCTCTATGAAATTACCTTCTTTAGTTAGTATTCCACAGTACCAGAAGTATTTCCAATTTGGGTAAGGCCAATTCTTTACCACAGCTCATTTACATGTTCGCTACTTTTCTCACTATTCTAGTTTTGGTAGTATTGTATTATCCTTCCAAGCAAGTATCCAATACCATTCCATATTGGGACTTATACACACAATCCATTGATCATCCTTTCAAGCAAGTATCCCACAAGTTGGGTGCAGGGATATTGGTATTGCTGAATACAGAGATGATGGGATATTGGTATTGCCTCTTTAGTCACTCCAACCAGAGGACTTATACGTGCAATCTTCAATCTAGACCTTCTGTAACATGCTATCACACATGATGCCTGTACTCCATAATCAAGGCTCCTTCTGAGAATTCTTATTCCAAAACTATACTTGTACTTGAACTTTCTACAAGGCTTCGCATCTGATTATGGCTCCATAAGGTTACAGTAACAAATTCAAAATTTGCCACTAGCCCGACTCGAACCATCGATCTTGTCTGTGGAGGTTTGAGAGCTTAACCAATAAGCTACAGGGCCCAAACCCTAAATTTGATATTAACTATTGTATAATAAAAATAATATAATATAATAAATGCTAATATCTTTTTAGAAATAAAGAACCAGGTTAAGATTGGTGAATCTGGTTAATAAAAAACTATCTAGAGTTATTATTTTTATTCAAAAATTGTCTAAAGCTTGAGTACAAAAAGTCAATACAATTATTATTAAAAATTACTTTAATAAACTTAAACAAATTATTAAAAAAAATTTATTTACTATGATATAAATTTAAAATATAAATAAAACCAGAT
>CAJVQC010000610.1:0-12289 GCA_910592285.1 Racocetra persica | reverse complement strand
TATTAACTATAGTTGGTACCTCATTCATAATTGATTCGTGAATATTGTTAATGCCAAGCGAATACATTCCAGAGGAAGTATCTTCTACACCACAAAGATTAGTTGAGTCCAAAGGAGTAAGAGGCGAAGATGTATTCTGAATATCGGAACGCATATATTCACCTTTAAAAAAAAATAAATAAAAAGTGTTAATCGATTGTCATAAAAATAAAAGAAAACTAAAAGAAAAATAAAAGAATAATTACCCATTTGAAAATCAGTGGTTTTATCTTGTTCACCTTGAGGTATTTCAAATAAATCAAAATCTCCTGAAGCGATATTATCATGATTCGTAACCGAATTTATATATTGATTTGTCAACCATGGTTGTTGTTGTGTCTTGGAAGGAACCGTTTGGTCAAAATAATTATCATGACACGAATGACATGGGTGACATGGTTTAGAGTTATAAATGTTCAAGATGTTTAGTTGAGAAGAAGCACCGTTCGTTTGAAGTAAAGTAAGAGTTTGTAAAGGTTGAGAAACTGATTGAGAGTTTTGAAAACCGTTGTTTATTATAGTAAGAGAGGAATTATTTTGAATGTTTTGTTTAAAATCGTGCATTTCTCGTTATCAATCAATCAATCGTTCAAAAGGTATCGTCAAAAGGTCAAGCTTTACAAAACCATAAAATGGCTTTATATAGATTCCTTTGGATTTTTTTTTTTATTACTTTTATTGGAAAAGAACTTGACTTATTGCAGATACAAAGACCTATAAAATATAAAAATCCTTAATATACACAATTTAATATATAACTAAGATTATTTTGGTAGAGTATTTTATGATTTATATAAGATTTATATAAGATTTATATAAGATTTATGAAGAAAACTTTACGGAGTTAAAAAAAAAAAAAAAGGAAAACGGTAATATTAAATATTAAATATTTAAATTTAAATGAATACAATACCTGCAATAGATTCAAGAAAGATGAAATGAAGATGTGAGATACTTACTTGATAAATTTAATCAAAAGGAATTTTGTACCTGGATACATTTACATGCGTTACGTTACGGTTACGTTTTATAATTTAATAGGCACATCTATATTCTTTACTTTTTTAGTTAGTCGGTTTATTCTTTACATAAAAGTTTTAGCCAAATAAGCATTGCTATACAAAAGAACATCATGTCTGTTTAAATATATATAAGCCATCATCGGAAAGTTAATTGATGCATACATACAAATATTTACCTTTGTGTCAAATGGCGTATTGATATATACGTAGTATCCTCAATGGAGATCCATTTTGTGCTTCAGTGAAAGGTAAGTTGGGAGCAGGCCGATATTATCTAATACCAAACTGAACTGGTCATTCCCTTATATTATACTAAAAATGGTAAATTTACAATAACTTTTTTAGGCTACACAGCCTTGATTGTTATCTCAATTAATTCATGCCGATAATGTTTTTTAAAAAATCTTTGTCAAAGTAATAATAAAATAATAAATAATAATAAAATAATAAAAATAATAAAGGTAACATTCCATAATCTATAAAAATTGTTGGTTAAAAGTATACAACATATGTAACAGTATTGTCTGTTGCGTATAATGTAACTATTATATATGTGCGTAGGTAGGTAGGTGTACATTTAAGTGCGTACGTACATTTAGATACATTTAGGTGTACATTTAGGTGCGTACGTACGTACGTACATTTAGGTGCGTACTTAACGTACTGTACCTACTATTTAACGTACGTACGTACGTACTTAATATACGTACGTACGTACGTACTTAACTGTTAATGTATGTACTGTACATATGTAGATGCTTTGCGTATCAATAAAAAAAAAAAAAAAAAAAAAACTTAATAATAATTTAATAAGTTAATTTTCACCAAAAAAGAACCTTTCTATGCAATAACTTTAATTACATTAATGACGAATAACAACATTAATTCATAATTAATTAAATTATTGTCATTATTAGAAACGTTAAAATTAAAGAACTCATGTATGCTATACTTCATTTGTAATGAAAAGAACGTTTATTTTTATAAAAATGTTTTAAAAATTATTTAAATGAATATTAATGCTAGGTCAAAACTTAACAAGGAATGTACGTACGTATTGCCCCTCATTTTTTATTTTTTATCGCATTTACGATTTGACGTTAATTTAATTATTTCCATTATTGGATTCATATTAACGAGATGTGGTCAAGTGAAAGGAGGATCTAAAATGATATCAAAATGATATCTAAAATGATATCTAAAATAATTTTTTTTTTATTATTAATTAAAAAAAGAAATATTCAACTTTTAACTTACGACTCGTGACTTTTATTTACTTTTATTAATTGTTTATTAATTGGAATCTAATATCGATATATGATATGATATATGATATATGATATATGAGCTAATATCGATATATGAAAATATATAAGTAAATATATATGACCCAAGGGTTTTCTAACGATTTATATAAAGTTTAAAATAATTGGATAGATAGTCAACGTCATGAAAGTTCTAAAAGAGTAATACGGTAATACGAACTATATCAATTTAAGGAAAGGTTGGAGAATCTAATTCTCTATAAGATTCAACTATTTTACCATAGCATTAGAACCCGAGCATATCCAAAGGGCTGTTATCATTGACCGTAGTAATTATAGTATGATAATAATGATGCGGGATCCACAATTCAGTTTTTCATTACCATTCTAGAAGGAGATAGAAAGCCGAGAGAAAAATATTTATCCATTGGTAAATCTAACTAGAAAAATCTTGGTGTAGCAGAAAAATTGAAAATTGATTGGCACTATTAGAAATCATACGATTCCTAAATGATGTAATAAATCATGTAAATGCTTTAAAGCTTCTAATTTTGGTAACCCTTAATTATTTTATTTAGGGTACTTAACGTTTATGGCGTAAATGGTCTACTACGTATCTGAAAAGGGTCTATTTTACCACTTATTTACTGCTTATTAATCAACACATCCTAACCTTTCGATGTGCGTGTTGTACTACTACAATATTACCCTAGTGAAAAAACTTTATACAAGTTTGTAAGCATTGGCGAAGCGTTTAAAAATCTATAGGCCAAGAAGAACTGTATTGAAATCGTACCTTTTTTTTTTTTGCATTTTTGATTACGTTATCTTTATGCTTATTGTTTTTATTGTTTCTTTTTTTAATTAATAAAAAAGAATTCATACCAATACGTATGTACGTACGTAAGTACGTATATACACATACCAGATACGTACGTACGTACGTACGTACGCACTTGCTTATCTATACGTACGTACGCACTCGCTTATCCATATAGAATTCAACCAGTCACAGCACTCCTTTATTACACTCTTTGCACTATAATTATTGTGACGGCTGATGCTGAAGTTTGGCTGATGTTGAAGCTAAAAAATCTGATTGGTTAGGGTTAGGGTGATCTGCAAAATTTAGCCAATCAGATTTTTTAGCTTCAACATCAGCCAAACTTCAGCATCAGCCGTAACAATTATTATAATTATTATAATGAATGCTTCACTTATTCAAACATATTCAAACATATTCAATTATTCAAACAAGCACCATTTATATAAATAATTTAAAATAGCATGTTCATATTCAATATTTCGATTATCATTTATCATAATTAATATTTCGGGTATTGTCATTTTAAATTAGCTCGTTCATAATTAATTCATAATTAATATTTCGATTATTGTCATTTTAAATTAGCTCGTTCATATTTAATATTTCGATTAATGGGATTGGGTATTGATTTACTTTTCATTCTGCTATATTAATCAAACGACTTTCATTGCGTACGTATGTACAATCAGATCGAACCTTAAATGGGTCTTCAATCAATTTGAAAATACAGTAAAATTTTTTTCAAAAAAGAAAATAGGATCGCTATTATCATTATCCTTGAAAGTTCGTCGATCATTTATTAATTCTTTATTCATTCAAAATATTGCGCATAATATCTTAAAGTAGTTATATGTATGAGTTATTTAAAAGAATTTCCTTTTTCTTAATTAAAAATTATCGTTATCTTTCAAACAATGATTTTATAAAGAATAGTTTGATTTTTTTTTCGTAAATTTTAATCCGAATAAAATTACCCAATTAATTTATCATTTGATTAAACTTTTTCTTAATCGTTAACCTGCGGAAAATATTAATCCCTAAAGTTGATTTTCCCTAAAGTTGATTTCTAGAATAGAAAAATGTTAAAATTAGATGAAACCATATCGATTCACCCATCAAGAAACATGCATCAACACATGATCTGATGGGAATGTTCTGTGAGTGCCGGCACCGTGCCCGGTACTCGTAAAATCCTAATCCAGTAAATATACTATTGAATACTATTACGTATACGTAAATCATATTACATATATACATATTATATACATATTATATACATATTATATACCATGTGATTTTATAACCTTTGGATAAATACAATGACAGTGTTTTACAGTAAAAAGAAAACCAACAATTGGATCAATTCAATAAATTAAAAGAAAATTGCTCCGATTAATAAACAATGTATATATAATTAAATGCATTCTAAAATATATTTGTAAGTTGATAAAAATTTTCGGGTTCATTTATTTATTTTTTTTTCATTTATTTATTTATTTATTATTTATTTATTTTTTATTTAATATTTTTTCTTGATCATGCAAGTTTACGCGATATAAACAGTCTAAAGTATGCGTATAACACATATACATACAAATATTGTAAATCAAAAGGAAACTTTTAAAGATTTGATAACTCTATTTAAATAATCCATTGACCTATAAGTTCTTATTGATGCAATAAAATTTCTTATATGCACCCTTGAAATTCATGTGACAATTTCAAAAAATTGGTTTATTTGTTTATACGTACGTATTTTACGGTTAGAAGATATGGCATGAACCGAATATCTCGCGAAGATCAGTTAAGTTTAAACTCAAAAATCATATCATTATTATTGTATAACAATTGATAACTTTATAACATACATTACGTATATTATTATAACATTACGTATATCATTATAACATTACATATATTATAACATTATATTATAACATTATACTATAAAATTATATATATTATACGTATATTACAACATTATACTATAAAATTATATTATAACATTATATTATAACCTTAAATAATTTTGTTATACTATAATACTTGTAATACACTTCTTTTTTAAATACCTTAGATTCTTATTCTTCATATTACTGGTCGTGTCCAAGTTAAAAAAATCGTTAGTGGCTTTTCATGAAAAAGAAGGCTTGTACGTATCGGATGTTGAAAGATTTGATCACATTAAAAATATTAAAAATATAGTAATGATGAAACTTGAAAAAAAATGTCGTGATGGGTTTAATCTAACTCCAAAGAAAAAAAAATGCTGATTATCAATTTGAAGATTCTATGACGATAACGATATTGATATTGAAGATCTTGCAATTAGATGTACTCAATTCAAATGCTAAGTAATGTAAGACTTCATGCACATAAACAATCGAATTAAATAAAAATTAAATAAAAATGTATTATGATAAATTCAATTTTTTTACCCTTTTTGTTAAAATTCAACTGAAGAATTCAGATTAAAAAAAGATTGTAGTAATGAAAAACACGGAATATTTTTTAATAATTAAGTAATTATTATTTAACTTATACGTAAGTAATTATTATTTAACTTATACGTAAGTAATTATTATTTAACTTATACGTAAGTAATTATTATTTAACTTATACGTAAGTAATTATTATTTAACCTATACGTAAATAATTATAATCACGTCATTATCATTATTTATCATTATTTATCATTATAAACATATAACGTACGTACGTGTAAATTTAATATGAATAAAAATACTAAATTAAGTTTCGCATGGGCTGAACTACGTATCCATGGACTCATCTATAATGCATATAATGCATCTATGAATTGCTCCAGAATGGGCTGGAGTTGGATTCTAATAGGGATTTTTGTGGTGGGTCTGGTTTCATTAATTCGGTTCTGTATGTCATTCAATTAAGGAAATGATTTCAATATTGTTACACATTTGTAATGTTTTTTTTTATACTCTTTATTATTAATTTCCTTTTTTTAGAATGCAGGGTTACTACCTTTTTTTTTTATTAAACGGGTTAAGTGTATTAAATAACCTTGATCTTGCATTGTTTCACAACTTATTTTCTGGGACTCTTATTTTTTTTTTTTTAAATTTACAATTACAGATTTATGTACGTAGCAAATGTACAGTACATACGTATGTATAATGATATACGTGTGTAGGTTGGCCAATAAAATAATGAATCATTCTTTTGATACTTTTGATACTTTTGATACTTTTGATATATGATTGGTTAAAAACGACGAAAATTTTCGAAAATTGTTAACCCTGCCGATCTTGCCTCCCTTAATTATATTATAATTATAATTACATAAGTCACGAGTACTGAGTTAAATGTACTAAATGTACTAAATGTACCGAATTTGAAAAAAAGGGCTGCATGTATCAAATGCATTATAAGTATAATATATAAAATAGTTGTGAAAGGGGTACAGATGTTGATTGAAAATGTAAAACGATATTGGAATGTGTAATTCTTTAACGCATAAATAGTAATAGGATTTCCCCCAATATCCAGCGCGGGATTCGCATCATGCGCGTGATTCACGCATGATGCGGTATAATATGCAATAGTTTTGGCATTGAAATAAAATTTCTTGTTTCAATAATTTTTTTTTATTGTATGCATTAAATAAATTTTATGATTGATAAAAATACTCTTAAATAAATTTTTGTCTATTTATAATTAGGTCATTTAAATTTTTTGGTTTTTATTACAAAGTTTTAAAAATATTATTATATGGTAACCCAACTTTTAATTTTATTTTTTTTAAAAACAATTTAAGTATAAAAATGGACGAATCTAATTGTAAAAACCTGTTACACATTTATTTGTAACAACTCAATTAGTACACCTAATAAAAATAACTAAAACTTTGTGTAACAAAAACCCTAACTCTAACTCCTATTAGCTAATACGAGGTTGATACATGTAACAGGTTGTTACGAGAATATTTATTCTATAAAAAATATATATATAATTTTTTTATATTAAAATAATTTAAATACTATTTAATCCAAATTAATATTTTTTATTTTTATTCTAGAATCATATATATAAATTTAAAATAATTTTTTTATTATTAAATTTAAATTAATAATTACTAAAATCTTTAAAAAAAAATTATTTAAAAAATTATTTAAAAAATTTATTTTTTTAATATTTTTTTGAGTTTAGTAAAATATAATTATTTTTATTTTTTAAATAAATTTATTAATACTTTTATTAATTAAAATTATTTTATATAAATATTTATTATAAAATATATATACAAAATCTAAATTTTTTATATTTTATTAAAAAATCATAATTAATAAAAAAAATAAAAAAAAAAACAACTAATTGTTATACAGATACTTATCACCTGTGATTTTTAATACATAACAACAAGAATCTTACTAACTATAACTAGTAGTGATATCATCAATATATAATTAGCCAATAAATTTGCTGGATATGCAAATTAGTTTGTATAACAAAAATAAATATTTTTTTCAAAAAATGTAAATATCTCAAAAATTTGTCTATAAAACTATCTTTAATATTTTAGCAAAAAAATTTTTTATTAAATTTTATATATATTTAATACTTTATTAAAATTCTAAGCTTTACTCTAACTTTAAAGTAGAGAAAATGAATTTTTATTTTGTTTTATCATTATTGGCTAATTACATATCAGTGATAATTACTACTAGTGATTTGTAGTTAAATTCTAACAACAAAATAACAAAATAATTTTTTTTAAAACAAAAAATAATATTTTTTATAGTTAAAGTTAGAATAAAGTTTGAAATAAAGCTGAAGTATTGTTTATAATAAAATTTTACAAAAAATTTTTTTTGTTAGAGCTTAAGGATAAAGTATACAAATTTTTAATTTTATATAAAATAGATTATAAATTAACTTTGTACAGTATAATCTTCCTAAACTAATATACATGGTGGCTAGTTTTTGTATCAGTTTTGACAGGTTATCAGTTTTGAGATACTAATAGTTTACTAGTTATAAAGTTATAAACAAATACGATTAGTTGAATTTATTTCTTATCTTTATAATATATTACACAAAATTTTATTTAAGCCAATCAAATCAGTTTATTTACCAGTCAAATCTGATATTTTATAAGTATATAATTTTTTTGTATCAGTTATCAGGTTTGACAGGTTATCAGTTTTGACTTAAGGAACGAACATGGTGGCTCAATTTTGTATTAGTTATTACAGGTTATCAGTTTTGACAGGATTAGTTTTGGAAGGTTTGACTGTATATATAATATCATATAATTTATATATAAATATTATATAATTTGATTAATCAGAATTAGCAATTTCTGTATACCTTCAAAAAATATATAATGATTCTGAAACTTTAATTATATATAAAGTTTATTTTTTTAAAGCAATGTATATTCCACAACTTTACTATTATAAACAAACTAGTTTAAACTACATATTATAAAAATTTGATAAAAATTAAATGAGATATTAAAAAGTTTAATCAGAAATATATTTTTATTTACTATATAAAAATTTAATAGACAATCTATTTATCATCTAAAAAAGATCTACAAATTTTTATAAGTAAATTTTATTATTGAGCTAAATATGAAATACTCCAATCTAAAATTTTTTTATTAAGTAAATTACTTTAAATTTCTAACAAAATTGTAGAGTTTATCAAGATACATCTAATAATAATAAAAACATTAAAATTGGTCTTGTAGTTCTTGAAAAATCTTTAAAAAACATTTTATTAATATATAAAATTTTATTAAAAAAATATATATTAATAAAATTTCTCAAGAATTATAAGACCGATTTTAATATTCTTACTATTATTAGATGTATCTTGATAAGCTCTATAATTTTATTAGAAGCTCAAGAATAATTTACTTAATAAAAAAAGTTTTATATTAGAGTGTTCTATATTTAGCTCAATAGTAAAATTTATTTATAAAAATTTGCAAATTCTCTTCAGATGACAAATAGATTATCTATTAATATACTATGCAGATAATATAAAAAATGATCTATATATACTCTACTCTTAAAAAGTAGTTTTATAAACAAAATTTTAAAATATTAATAATACAAATGATGATCACCTATAGAGTAAATTAAAAATTTTTTAATAAAAAATAACAAATTTAATATATAAAAATCTTATATATATAGTTTATAAATTTATTTATTTAGAAAATATTATTATAGTACTAGAGCACTATAATGCTACTCTATATACAGTCAAACCTCTATATAATCACACTCTTGGTTTTAAAATTTTGATATTTATAAAGAGTTTGTGCTTATATAGAGATTAAATTTTATAATGCTATATAAGTTAGTTTTAAAAATTTATATAATTATAAGCAAATGTGACTATAGAGGAGGTAACTATAGAGAGATCTAACTGTATAAATACAAGATTAGTATAATATATAAATCAAAACAATTAAATCTTTATAAAAAATAAAGCTTTTAATTAGGTTTAGATTAAAGCTAAGATTAAGATTAGGCAAGATATAGTTTAAACTAAAATTTTGCAAAAAATTTTTTTTATTAGAATACAAAAGATGGTTTTTTAATCAAAATTTTGAGATATAAATAATTTTTTAAAAATTCATTATTTTTGTTATACAAAGAGTGATTTGTATATTACATCTGATCTTAAATTTTAATTAGTCATAATACTCTAGCATCATAATATTATAGCACTATAAATTAAATCTTATTTATTTATATTAATATATTTTTTTTAGAAAATTCTAGATATCTTTAGCTAAAGATGTTTAACTTATATATCTCTTGTCTGTGAAAGCTTGTAAAAATAATTTATTACTAAACAAATTAGTTTCTACTTAAATTTATCTAAATAATAAAAAACTATTTAAGAAAAACTTTATTAATTAGAATAATATAAGAAAATCAGTATTTAATCATAATCTCAAAATATTATTTGATTAGATTGTTATAGTCAAGAAATATATCTTAATATATTTATTGTTCTGTTATACTACAGTTAACTTTTTATAAATACAACTTATACAGACTAGTCTAAAGTAGAGATTTACATTTAAAGAGAGCTAATTAATTTACAGCTTTTAATATTTGATTTGCAGACTTGTGTAATAAATTTAAATACTAACTTCTGATTAGCTACGTATATTTAGAAAATTTAATATAATTTAAAAAATCTTTTAAGTGAATATATATTTGCAAAATATAAAATATGTATTTAACACTAATAATTTTATATAGCAAGACAAAATATGTATTTAAAAAGGTAATGTATTTATAGAAGCTATATTTAAAAAGATCTAACTGTAATTTAAAAATAAATAATATTAATAGTTTTAGTATATATGATAGTAATCTTTTAGAAAGAATAAACTAAAATATTCACTTTTTATAAAAATTTTTTTTAAAAAAAGTAATAAATGAACAAGAGTATATAAGGTTTTTCTTAAAAATTTTATAGTTATATAGTCTAGTTTCTTATATATATATTTTTTTTAATTCAACAATCCTGCTTCTGTTTATTTAAGATTAAAACTATTCAAAAATTAAATAATTTTTGTTTATAGCTAAACTAATCTAATTAAACAGAAAGCTTATTAAGCTTTTGCTCTGCTTAGTGTGATTTGTCTCAATAGTTATTAGATTCTTGTTAAAATTTTAATTTCCTATAAACTTTTTCTTTCAGTTCTTAGCTGGTGACTACAAGCTATTTGTATTGATATTAGTTTTTTTTTAACAAAAAAATATAAATACAAATTTAAAAGGTAGAAAAAAAAGAAAAATATACTTAACAACAAAATCTAATCTATCTAAACAAATAAAACCAAAAAGATAAAAAAAAACAAAATTAAAAAAAAAACAAAAATAGTACTATTAAGCCTATGCCAATATAATATAGTATTGTTAGACCTTTGGTTAATAAGTTATATTACTTAACTAAATATTTGAGTAGTTAAAAAATGTATTTTTATAATTTTATAACAAAAAATAGTTTATAAAAAATATAAAATATTATTAACTTATTGCCAATATGATACTTATAAAGAAAGGCTATAACCAACAGTTTATAAACTAAAAATATACTTATTAACTCAAATAATACTCAAAGAATAGCTTATATAAAGCAAAAATATAATTCAATAAAAATAAAATACAAATTCTAAGAAAAATATCACAGAAAAGAGACTTATTCTTAACAAAGATTATACAAAAATAGAATTTATTTTTAATATAAATTTAATAACAAAAATAATAAAAGTTTGTTTCCAAAACAAAACTATATAATTATAAGAGTATAATAACCAAAATATATAGACCAACTGTCTCTTTGCCTTAGAGAATATAAAGAGGTTTAAATATTTTTTTTGAAATATTAAATTACTATAGAAATATAGTAATTTATTAAGAAAAAGCATATTTTATTAACAGAAGAGTACTTTCTTCTATAGAATAAACACCTTTTGATATTAGATAAGTACTTTTAGATAGTAAATAATGATATTTTTTACTAAGGAATAAGCACTTTTTCTTATAGAATAGATACTTTTTACTATAATATAAATATCTTTTACTTTGTATTTCAAGCAAACTTGTCTGAAAAATTTAATTATATTTAGTATTTTTTAAATAAAATAATAATATAAGTATATTTTTTTTATAGAATATATTTATAAAAAGAAACTTTCTAATTTATACCACAAGTGATCATTATCTATATTATTAATCTTTTAAAATTTTGCTTATCAAACTACTTTTTAGGCTCTAACAAAAAATTTTTTGCAAAATTTTACTATAAGCAATACCTTTGCTTATTTCAAATTTCATTTTAACCCTAATTATAAAAAATATTATTTTTTGTTTTAAAGAAAATTATTTTGTTGTTTTGTTTTTATACATTAAAATCACAGGTAATAATTACCTGTAGTGATAATTAGTTATTTTTTTATAAAAATATATTTTACAAACATTATTATAAAAGTTTTTAAAAATTATTAATATATTTTTAAGTAATAAAACTTCAAAGTTTTTGTTTAAAATTTTTTATATTAAAAAGTTTTCAAGATTTTTTAAGATTTTATATGTTTCTGAAGTTAAAAATTTTGCTCTTAATAC
>CAJVQC010000609.1:0-12293 GCA_910592285.1 Racocetra persica | reverse complement strand
AGTAATTTATTTTGTTACTATTAAAAAATTATTACTAATAAAGATATGAGCAAGGCCTCATCTTAAAACCAAAAAAATAATTCTTTTTATAGAGCATGTTAATAACAAGAATGTAAATTATTATATTATAAGAATTAATCAAGAAAGTAGATTATTATACATAAAAATTAATAATTGTATATAAATTATTATATTATAAGGTTATCATTCTTTAAACCATAAAATTTAGTAAGCAAATTTGCCTACTAAAATAATTAGATGAAAAATAGGGTATATAAAAAACTTTTTTTATAAAAATCTTTATTCTAATTAACTATCATAACTTCTGAAAACTTGAGTCATATGTTACACTCAATAATCACAGTATTATATACTAAAAATTATCTAAACAAATAGCATAAGTTTATATAATAGCTATAAAACATGCCATTTGACTTGGTCTTTTGGACTATATTATTTTTTCACTATTACCTTTAAAATTAGCTTTGTGATATTGATTATAAAGAACTTTTGACCAACTCTAATATTATATTAGAGCAGTATTATTTATCACCTTATTATTTTTATTAGAGGCTTACCCCTCCCCTATTAATATAAAAAAAATTAGGTTTTTATATATAATTTTAACTTTTTTTACCCCTTCCTTTAAAAAATCACCTGATTTTTGTTATATCCCTTATAAAAGGTACCTCTACATAATGATGATAAAAATCATTCATATTTATCATGTGACAGCTATCTTTTTTATTATTAAATTTGAATATAAAGATTATATTACAATCAACTCTACTTAGATAATTTTAGAGCACAGTTAAATAAATTTTACAAGTTAATAGTTATTTAACAACAAGCATATTATATACTTTTATTCTTGCTTAGAAAATATAGAGACATGGCTTAATAAAATCTAAAGTAATAACAAAAAAATAGGTTGCAAAAAATTTTAGCGGGCAAATTTGTTCACATTACAGTTTAAGAGATACTAATTCAAGCTCAAGATTTGTGTATAAATATAAAACTTGATATACTTATTTTGCTATATTTTTGATATAATTGGTATGCTTAGCTTATATAAACTTTATAAAAAAATAGTTAAAAAATACAAAAAAGGTTTAGTTATAAATTTAACTTTATAATAAAAATATTATACAAATAAAGATTAATATATATTAAAAAAGTTAGATACAAAAAATAAAAATTTTAATATTTGTTAAAAATAAATTACACAAATTTTTTAATAAATCTATATTTTTAAAATGCTTAAGAACTTAATTTGTAAATGATCTAAGTTTTTTGAACTGATAAGCTATTTAAATTTTTTTTAATTTGTTATCAATGCTTTAAACATAAACAGTCTTATAAAATTCTTTATAAAAAAAAATATCTAGAATCATTCTTAAATTATCTAATTTTTGTTAAACAAATCAACTCTACTTTAAATATTTACAGAATGTTTCTTAGATATTATATATTTATTATATAATATTATTTAATTAAAATTTTAGTATAATAAGTCTTTGTTTAAAAATCAATTCTATTTTAAACAACTATATTTTAAATACTTTATTTTATTTTTTGTGAAAAACAGATATATTTGGTTTATATTTTATTGGTAATAACTAAATTAACAATTACAAATACTCTTAGTAGCTAATATCTACCAAAACAAAATAGCTTTTCAAGTCTAATAGTCTAATACAATAGTTTTCTAGTATTTTTTGGTCTGCCCTTAGATTTTCTACTATTTTTAGAAATTTATTAGCTAGAGTCATACATATCTATATTTATATTAACTTTTTTCAAAAAAAACACTAATACAAATACAAAGAGCAAACAAAATAAAAAAGATTATATCTCAACTTCTAGATCTTGATTTATCTAAAATAACAAATAAAACCAAATAAAACAAATATAAAAAACAAAACTATAAAAAGAAAAGAGAACAAAGATAGCATTATTAAACTTATATCAAATATAAAAATTATATAGTACTAAAAATAAACTAGTTTAACTTTATATTAGCTATTTATATCTATATCTAAGATATAAAAACTTTATTAAAACTATCTGTTCTTAAGTAGAGCTTCAAGTTCAAAATTTCACTTGTATAGTTTGGCAAAACTTCTGCAATATATTCACATATATTTTTTTACTATAGAGTTAAAGAATGATTTTATATTATTTATTCTAAAGTAAAAATATACTTATATATATGTTTTTTTTGATAGTAATTGTTATTGTTGATCTTTTGATAGAAGTAAGCCAAATTTCTCACTTTTTTGTTAAATTGTTATAAAGTATAGCAAGTAGATATTAAGAGAAGTTTTAATAAATAGGTAGCTTAAACTTTGATAAAGAGTATATTAAAAACTTATTTGTTGTTTTTCTAGACTAACTATCTTTTTATTTTATCAACAGAAGCTATATTCCTATTAAAATTTTCTATATAAAGATACTACCTTTTTGCTAGTTATCTTGTACAAGAATGTTTTTAACTTGTTTGCTATATAAGAGAAAAAACTTTAATTTCTGTAAAAACTATTATTTGTATAGTTGTCTCTTTTATTTTTCTCTAACAAGTTTCTGTTTTTGTTAGCCAAAAGTTTGGTATAAGTGATCATCAAAAAGTGTTGTATAATATTTTAAATATTTTTTATTTTTATTTTTATTTTTTTTTAATCTTTGGCAACCTTGCTAGTGATCCTTTATTAAAATTATTATATAAGTAAATTATAAAATGTTGAGCTTAATATCTAAGCTGATATCTCTCAGCTACTTCATGGGTGTTCAAAAGCAGTTTACTGCACTGGTCTGAAATATACTTTCAAGACCAAAAAGCTATATATAGTAAAATTTTAGAAAAACCAATAAGTTTTTCGAAAATATCCTGAATTTTTCCAAGTTTAGTAAGTAAATTTTTGGAATTTAATAGGTTCTAGAAAATTTTAATAGGTAAACAAAAGTGAAATTTCTAAAGCAAGCCAATAGGATTTCAAAAAATTGTCAGTAAATTTTTAGAACTAAGTGTATATTTTCTGACAAAGAAGTTTGAAGTTTTCTTAATATAAAATTGTCAATTTTGGTTTATTAGAAATATAAGATATATCAAAATGTTTGTCTTAATGAGTAAAACAAATTTGTCTTAAGTAAGACTGAGATTTACTTAGTATAATTTAGAGTAAATAGCAAGAAAAAAGATAAAAAAATTCTTGTTATAGTTTGATAAGTTTGAGTTAATTTGTAATATATTATATATTAAAATATTTGTATAAAGAAGCTGAATAAGTTTTTATTAAGATGTATAAGTAGTTGATTTAATATAATTTTAGAAAAACTTTAAATTTGTAAATTTTGTTGTTTTTAAAAGGTTTTGTAAATAATTTAACAGATTTGCAAATTAATATTTTAAAACTTTTGTAATATACTTGATCTCCATTAATATTAACTTCATTAATATCAACCTCCCATTAATATTAATCTCTTTGTTAAGACAAAATAGACACAGAGTATATAAAAACTATCCTGATATTATTAACCCTCACATATATTAATATAATTGCCCAATTCAAATAGGTTGATATTAATGAAGTCAAGTATATATGTAAAAAATAAATAGCAAAGCAAGTTTACTTAGAGCACTAAAGTAAGTTTACTTAGTTGTTCAAGAAGTTATAGTTATTTTTATTTTGAGGTTTTTTAGAGTATGTTTTGTGTAAGTAATTTACAGAAAGAGTTTATCTAATAATAATTTTAATATTTGTATTACTCAAATTTATTACAATTAACTTTACTTTAAACTTCTTATTTATTTATATAAATTTATTCTATATTTATTTAAATTTCTATTAACTCATCTGCCAATAAGTAATTATATCTTTATTTTATTATACTAATACTATTATTATATTTATTATCACTTTTCTTATCATATTTTCTTACTTATCACCTTTTTTTTACCAAACTTTTAATAAACTTTTCTGTTAACATCTATAAGTTACCCAATAAAAATCAAGAATATTTTATAATTTTACTAAGCTAATTATACTGACCTTTTAACAACATTTGTTTCTAAGATAAAAATACATATTTTTTTAAAGTTATAAACTTGTATCTTTCAAACTTATAGAGAAAATTAACAAAAAGTTTTATTGACCTAAATTAAGTCTCAAATTTGTCTATAGGTTACCTAACAAAAATCAAGGATATCTTGGAATTTTATTAAAAATAATCAACAAAAGTTTATATAATCTAAAATAATTCTCAAATTTATAAAACAAAAAATATACTATAACACAAAACTAATTTAAAAACCCTTTCTAATATTTTAAGCAAATTTATTTCTTAGATAAATTTACAAATACTCTGAAATTTTAAATTTTCTATCACAATATTTATTAATTAAATTAACAAATATATTCAAAATACTCATTTATTAAATTTAATTTTTAAATAACATGTTTTAATGTAGATTTTCTTATCACTAGCCTACTATTGACAATTTCTTGAACTAATTCTAAGTATTTTCTATTGATAATAAGGCTAAAAATCAACTCAATTTTCTACACTATTAGATACTCAAGTACTTGATTTTATTAAACCATTTCTTCAAATTTCTATCTAGATAGAATTATTTTAACAGAAACAATTAATTAATATAGTATCAAAAAAAACTTTAATAATCTTTTACAAAACATGGTTTTTCAACAATCACAATTTGTTATAGATTTTATCTATTAAAACAAGCCAAATATATACCATATCAATTTATCTTCTAACTATTTACTATTTATCCTTAAAGATATTTTACTCAACTTTACTACTGTTCTTTTTACTAAATTAAGCTACAAAAAAATCTTTCATTCTTATTATTTTTTATTATCATATTATATTTCTAAATGTTCTCAAATTGCTATCAATCTTGCTTATTTATACCTCTTTCTTCAAAACCAATATAAAACTATTAATTATATTAAATTTTTTAATAATTTAAATCTCAAATCTATTCAAATAATACTTTATTTTAATACTATATTTAACAAAGACAGCCAACTTCTTCTTAAAATTAAAAATAACTCTAAATTTAATATCTATATTATATTTGATATCTTCTCACAAAATTTTTTTAAAACTTTTTATATTCCTTCCTTTAAAATATATTGTATACTATTTGACAAATGGTTCTTGAAATTTTTTAATTCTTATAAAATAATTCACATATATTAATTAACAAAAAACTTATAATTTTCTCAAATTTTAAATAATTTTTCATCTTACTATCGAGTTTATCAAATTCTTACCAATTTCTGAATATTAACTCATTATATAAGAGAATATCTGCATCAATCAAAGCCTTATTCTACTATATATATAGTATAAATAATATATATAATATTCTTTCTACTAATATTCCATATATCTTTTGCAATTTAACCTTCTTCTATTTTTATAACTCTTTTCTAATTCTATTTATCTTTACTTGGATTTTCTATTTTTAACCAGATTAACTATTAGTCACAACTTTTACAAAATCTTTACTATATAAATCTTTCAAAAACTTGCTAAAATAGCTAAACAAAAATCTATACAACCAAACAACAAACATTTTTTTATTATATTTATTTTAAACAATTTTACTTATTGTTTTTAAAAATAACAATATTACTGATACAAATCTTAAAAACAAACTTCAAAATACTTTTTAAAAATAACAGATTTACATAATCTTAATAAAATTATAGTATATTTTGATATTATACAATTTTTTAATACTTTTATCTCTAGGGTTTGGGTCCTGTAGCTTATTGGTTAAGCTCTCAAACCTCTACAGACAAGGTCAACAGTTCAAGTCAGGCTGGAAGAAAATTGAATAATTTGTTTCTGGCCATAATTGAATATGGAGCCCTGTAGCCAAGTCCAAGTGCAGGTATGAAGCTGGAATAGGAATTTCTAGAAGAAAACCTAAATATGAAGTATTGGCACTACATATAACTACAGTGTTACAAAAAACTGACTATGAAAATTGTGTGAATAAGTTCTTAAGAGACTGGGTAGCACCAAAATCCTTGTATCTCCAAGTTTGGCAATATCAATATCCCTACATCCAACTTGTGAAGTACTTGCTTGGAAGGGTAGTCAATAGATTGTGTGAATAAGTCCTTATTTAAAAAGAAGATATGAGTACTTGCTTAAAAGGGTGATCATTATAATTAAAGTTAGAAGTAGTAAGAAAAGTGGTGAACATGTGGATGGTCTGTGGCAAAGGATTGGCCTTATCAGAATCAGAAACACCTCTGAGACTATAGAAGGAAAAGATTATAGAGGTTGTTTAATATTTTGTATATATATAAAGATATCGAATCAGGCTCCAGTCGCACCTATATGGAAGTCTATAACAAACAAGTCTATGATCTTTCAACCTCTGGAGTTTACAATAACAAATTGTAGTACAGTATCACTGGGGTTGGTGTAACTCCCTAGAAATAACCAGAATTGTCTTGGTATTGTATGACAACATGCTGAGAGCAGGCATTATATTTTAGTATGGCATTACTAGGTTGGTGAACTCTCTGGGTATAACCAGAATTGTCTTGAATGCTTGTAAAATATGTTCTAAACTCACCATAGCAGGAAGTACTTAGAAGAACTGAAGAAAGCACCAAGTAACTATATAACATTAAGACCTGGGTATCTGTGGTTGAGCTGTGGTAGCAGAAACTGGCTTGAGATAAGAGTTAGTAGTACCTGAGCAGATAAGTGGTAGGAGTTACTCAACAATGAAATACCAATACTGTCACGTGGTAAACCTAACTAAACAGCAGTTTCTGGTTTGAAATATGAGTTTCTGCAAATCCTAAACCAATGTTAGAATACTTTAAGAAAAACAATAACATGGTATACCAAACTGGGAGATCATAAAAATCTATAATCTAAATGTTACCAATTTGGAAGTTGTACAGAAACAAGGTGGTAAAAGCAGAGAATATAGGCTTAGCTAGATATAGCTTCAGGATGCAGGAGTAGCATCAGTATGGGTATGATCCTCCTCTACCGGCTCAGCAGTTTAATAACAATACTTCTCCAAAGTTGGGAAGTACTCTGACCACAAGTATTGGCCTTGGTTATAGCATGCTAGTAGTGCAAAAAAGATATATTTGGGCATCTAATAGGATAGCCAAGTAAAGTGTTAGGTTTTTGTGTTAGGTTAGCATAGCCTAATAATAGGTTGTAATATATTTTGAACAATTATACATGTATTTAAATATATCTAATAAAGAATCATTAGCTTTCCTTGCCAAGTTTAAAAAAAAAAAAAAAAACTCTTGTCTCTCAAATAAAAACTAAATACTATTAATTTTATCTGCCACAAGCTATACAATATATTACAAAAAACTTCAAATTTCAAAAATCTCAACTAATCTTTTTTTCACAATTCAAAATATTAGATATATTAGATTCTCTATTCTTTATTAATTAAACTTTCTACTTTAATCAAATTCAATACTTTTAACAAATATTTTCTCATCTCTAACAAACAAACTTATATATTTTTATTTATTATTTCAACTAAACAATATTATTATTATTACCTACTTTTACTTTAAATTTGATAAAAAAATTTTTTTTTACTTATATTATATTATTCAACTAACTCACTTTTTACAATATCTTTATACTTACTATTTTATCTATAGCTATATATATTAATATAAATAATCAACAATTACATTATTATATTCAAACAAACTATCTCTTATCTATATTTTATAGATCTTTTATAAAATACTTGTACTATCTAGGTTAAAATATACTTAGATTTTATAAGTATAAACAAATCTAAATGAGTTTTAGCTACTTTAGTAGGTTTAGGTTGCAGATGAATCAGGATTTTATTTCTAATAGTTTGAGTCTTATTCTTATAATATTTTATAACTTGGTTTCAGCTAGAGGAACCTCTAGTAGATTCTTAATACAAAATATTAAATAAAGATAAAAACAAAACCTTATCTTAAAAAAAAATATACAACTCATATAGAAGTTATCTATTAAGTATCAGCTAACTTAAATAAAGTATAAGATTTAGTAATTTAATTTGATACTGCAATATTTGAAATAAAAAAGTTCTTTACTACCCTTGCTAACAAACTATAATAATATACAAACAAATTAGAATAACAAACCTGTACTAATAGAATTAAACTATATTGAGAGCTTTTTAAGTAGTTAATATTATAAGGAGAAAAAAATTGGTTTAATTGTAAAATTTTAAAATATTATACTAAAAATAATAAAAGCAAAAAAAACAAAAACTTATCAATATTGCAGATGAATTTAATCAACCATCACATATTATAACTAACAATAATCTAGAACTAATTTAGGTAGAAAAAAATTTACAAATATTTATTGAAATTTAATATCAAAATTAATAGTTATCTTGCTTGAAATATCTTACAATTTTATTGACAAAAATTTTGTAATCTAGAATAAACTAATATTAAAAACTATTTTTCTCTTATTAGTTGAATTAGCAAATAAAAGCAAAGCACAAATAAATAAGATATTTACTATAAATAATTAAAACTAAATTTTTACTATACTTTTAAAATAATAGTATAAATATTGAAGCTTTAATATTACAATACTATCTAAAAAAACTATAGTTTTATCATGCTAACCCAACATTAATTGAAGAAAAAAATCTTAGTTTTTTAGTATAAGTTTAAAATTATTAAAGTTTAAGCAAACTTCTAAAAATATCTAAGTATTTTAGTTGTAATTTAGTATTCATATTCTGACAACAATTAGTCAAAATGCCTGATTGTAAAAAATTTTTACTATATATATTAATTAAAAGATTAATAAAAAATATTAACTCTTAACAACCAGTAGTCTAAAAGATTTTTCAAAACTTTAAAAATATTTTTTTAAAACCTATCTGACTATCTGTTTTTAGAATAAACTATTAATCAAGTTATTAATCTTGTACTAGATTTAAAACTTCTATTTTGCTCTATTTATTAAATATTCTATAATTAATTAGATAAATTAAAGTAACAGTTAGCTAAACTATTACTAAAAACTTTATTTACTCTAGTACTTCTTGGTTTAGTACTTAGTTCTTTTTATTATAAGAAGAAAGATTCTTGAGATTATGTATTGATTACTAAACTTTAAATAAAATTACTATTAAGAATAAATATCTCCTCTACATTGATAAGTTACTGAACAAATTAGTTAGTACTAAATATTTTACAAAAATTGACTTATAACTAAATATTATCAAATTCAGTTTAAGAAGAAGAATATTCATAAAACTACTTTTTGTACTTATTATAGCAACTACAAATTTTTTGTATTATCCTTTGAGCTTACAAATATACTTGTTATATATAGTTTATATAGTTTTAATAAATAATATTTTCAGAAAATAGCTTAATAAATTTATAATAATATATTATAATAATATATCATAATAATATTCTTATATAGTCAAACCCCTTATAATTATTTTTTATATAAGTATATCATATAAAAATTCTCTTTATAAACATATTTATTTTAAAACCAACCATTATAGATATATAGAAAAAAATCTCTTTATAAGCATATCATAGTAAAATTTTCTTTACAATCACACAAATCTTTATTCTGAAGAGTATAATTATAGCAAGATTAGACTATATATAGTAAGACAAAGCAAGTAATAATATAAACTTTAATAGATAATTATTAAAATAATTAGAGAAATACTTATATATTAGTTAGTTTAGAGACACTAATATTATTTTTATGAGGAGTTTTTTTTGTATCTTTGATAATTAATAATTATTAAAGATGGTAAAAAAAGATAGTTTAAAATATTTTTATCTGTTT
Organism: Racocetra persica; assembly: GCA_910592285.1. Lineage (NCBI taxonomy): Eukaryota > Fungi > Glomeromycota > Glomeromycetes > Diversisporales > Gigasporaceae > Racocetra > Racocetra persica. The sequence continues at coordinate 2,420 of CAJVQC010000609.1, read as the reverse complement.
AAAATATAATAATTAAAGTTCAAATGCTAATAATATATATTTATTTTATTTTTTTACTTCAGCAATCCTACCGTTATTTTATAAATCAGAAGTAGGTTACAAATTTGATCTTAGTTAGCTAAACCTATATTCAAACTGCTAAACTACTAATTCTTGTTCAAATAAAGATTCTCTCAATCTGTCTCATTATCAAAGTAAAAACTATAGCCAAAGCCAAGAATTTTTATGCTAGAGTATGACCCAGGAATGACCCGTCTAAATGAACAATTTTTCTCCTTCTAGGATCCTCAACTTACTGAGAATGTGAGCTCCAAATATCAACAGATGACTCTCACCAACCTTGTTAGAATCACTGCTCTACAATAGAGTGCTGCTAATCTGATAACACTTTCTTATAGAGAAGTAAAAAAGAAAAAAAAGAGTAAAAGTAAAGCAAAAATGGAGAAGGTAAAAAAGAAATATATAAGAAGTTGACCAAAATATAAAGGAATAAAAAAACTATTCTAAAATCTAAAAGAACTTGTTTACAGATATAAAAATCTGCTAACTAGGTAAAAAACTATCTACATAGTCATGGAAATCTATATATAGAGCTATCTGACAAAAAAAAACTATAAACTAAAGATGTACTTTAACCTGTGCTAAGGACTAAAAATTATATGTATATGACTTCAGAATAATGCATATCTCTAATATATCACTTTAATTTACAACTTTTATTTAAATCTACCTTGAATCCTAGAACACCAATTTTAAAGTCTTGACATGTGATCATTAGTTCTATTTATAACAGGCTGCTTTTTCCAAAATCCTCTTACAGTTCTTTCTTTCAAGTTTTGCTTCTTCATTATATGAGATTAAACAGGGTCTTCTCTATAGTTTACCAGTATCATTAGAAGCTACTTCCTTGGGTCTGTCACATAAGGTATTCATTTCTATATAGTCAACATTGATCCAAACATAGAACTTTTACGTACTTTGATTTAATTCAAACAGAACTTCCTCCTTACACATAATTGTTGTATTTCTCATTCATCATATCATAACTTGAGACTTTCTGAAAATGAAAATAGAAATCAATGCTAATCTTTTGGAAAGAGTAGCCAAATCTTCTACTTTTTGTCAAAAATTATAGAAAAAAGAGAGTGGCAGAAAAAGTGTAGTTTTGCAAGTTTTCTAACCAAGAAGTATTGTTTTAAGAGTTCTTTATAGCCTTCTGTTTCCAAAATAACTTGAGTCTTCTTTTTACTTACTGTTCTCAGAGACTCTTTTAGTTTGGATACCGAGCACAAAAGAGAGTTTACCCAAGACAAGAAGAAAAAAAAGGCTTAACCCCTTTGCAAACTATCCAAAATACTTGCTCCTCGGTATATCATATTTAAGACTTTGTCGACAATAGTTCGTATTAAGAAAACTTTAAGTTATTTGTTTATTTCTGGTCTTGAGTCTTCAACTTGCTTTCGAGTACTGGTTGGTACAAATGATCTTCATGGAGAGTTGTGAATATATATTTATTTTTTAATTTATCTTTACCTGTTTTTAATTATATAATAAAAAATATTTGCTATTTTTAGCAATTATTATTGTATTAATCTAGTAAAAATCTTACAAAGAAAATAAACAATACTAAAAATCTTGTAAATAGATATTCAATTTTGAATTGAATTACTAATATTTATAACTAAAAATTATTTTTTATTATTATTTGTTATAATATTTGTAGTTGCATCTATGTATATAATTTTGCTTTAAATATACAAATATAAAAATTAAAATTTAATTGTAAAACTAATTATAAGAAAAGTGATAAATATATATACTCACATATAAATCAAATTATATACAAAAGTTTCTGTATTGTTAGAGTCAAATTGACCAAAATTACACCTTCAACAAAAAAAATAAAAAACAATAAACTGGTATTTAAAAAGAAGCAGAATCAAATAACAATACTCAGTAGAGAAAATAAGACAGAATTTGAATTGACACAGATTTAAAGTGTTTACTAAGTATTAGTTGATATAAAAATTAAAAATTAATTAGATTAAATTAAAAATTAATAAAAAATCAAGATTATATTTAAATATTCTAAAAGTTTAGTATATTACAATTTAATGTTTTTTATACTAGTAACAAAAAATTTGACTTAATTTGATAAGATAGTTATTGAGAAATTAATTTTTAAAGTTTAAACTTTTTTTATTATATATGGTCAAAAAAATCTGTTACAAAAAGGTTTTTATTAATTTTACTATATAATTTTATTAAAATTATATAATAAAATTAATAAAAACCTCTTTATACAATTTTTTTCTGATTATACAGTACTAGACAAAGTTTTTTACATCAATATCTGCTTACAGAGAGATGCTACAGCCTTAAAATTTTCCAAAAATTTAGTAAATAGTTAGTCTAGATTG
>CAJVQC010000608.1:0-12293 GCA_910592285.1 Racocetra persica | reverse complement strand
AAATGTCGAAATGATTTGCGGTTTTGGTATATGATGAGTCACAGTAGTCTTGCCTCTTGGAATATGAACGGATAAACTATCGTAATATAATCGTTTCATTCCATTAACCTCCTTTATCCTTGAAATAAGCCTCTCTGGCAATAACATATATAATGGTATTAAATCCCTTTGATTAATAATCCTCCAATTGGTAAAATGTTTTAATCTTTCCAGCTCTTCAGTATCGGTTGTATCGGGTTTTTCATCAAATTGAAATTTCCCACCCAAAATGATCTCCTTTGGCCTGTCCGTTATTAAAAATTGTTAGATTAAGTAGAATCAAGTAATTTGATATATAAAACTGCATACTGACCAGAAAAACCCATACACTTTACCCACTCTATGAAGAGCTTCTCTTCTATCTTCATGTATATCTTCATTTAAGGCATCTTCAATAGCTTCAATGTATTCTTCGGTCGCTTCTAAATCTCCCGGTAATAATCTAATTGTGCCTTTTTCACAACAAAGGAACTTTCCGTTATTATCTTCAATTTCTTCAAGGTTTTGATGGGTTATAACCATCATTAAATGCAAATTCTTAATCCGGAATGCACTTTTATTTGCTTGAACAGTAGCATCATCTTTTGTTTTATACCCCCTAGTTAGATTAAGGTTTCTCACAATTTCAGGAAAACCGGGCCTTGTCAAGTCTTTTTCAATAAAGAATGAAAAAGACATATCGGCTTCACCTGTTCCATCGGTTGGAACTAAAATATCCTTTAATTTATATTCATTTTCATCAACGAATGGTATTTTATATTCAAATCTATTTCGAAAATTTGAGTTTTGTCGACCAATTAACACTAAATCATTTCGAGTTAAATATTCCCGTACTTTGTCTAATGACGTTGATATATCAACCTCCGTTAAAATCAAATTAAATTCATTAACAACACTATTCTCAGCAACCACTACACCCCTCACACTGAGTGGGTTAATTTCATATGCGGCCTTAAGAAATTGCATCTTTAACAAATATTAAAACGGTGTAGATTTAATGTTCTTAAATATTCAAGAGAGACATGAGGATGCGACTTTCAACACGGTTATGTTAAATATAATTAAAATTTTAAAATAAAAAATAACGTTATCAATATTTGGTCAAATGATAAAAACAAAAACAAAACAGTATTAATTTGGATCGTTGTGACCCACCCTAAAAAATAGGGTGAATTAAATGACATAATTATACCAAAATACAATAATATAACTCATTTCATTTACGAGTATTCCTGTATCTTACGGACTCAATTCTAATTTTTTTCCGTTCGCCTATCTTTGACTACGTCAATTAAATCTATCAATATGCCGCAGTATATGTTATACCAGTATATAGAAAGATTGGTCAGAGAAAAAACAATCCGTTTGATAGATTATGACGAGTTCAACCAAATACAAGACAGATTTGACGAAAAAAATGATATAAAGAAGAGGTTATGGAACAATGAACTAGTAAATTTATGCCTGTTAGAAGATTTAGATAGATGTGACAACACTATCGTTGCGAGGCTATTAAACGAGGTAAATAAATGCAACATACGAATTGAAAAATTTCACCGAAACTAATTATTTATTTTCTTAGCTTAAACCATTTAAACACAATAATGTGCTAAGAGTTTTTGGCCTCACTTTTGGTTTGTACATTACTTAAATCATTAATAGAGCAGAGATAAATAGATGTTTTATGTGAGTGTAAGTAGGATATCGGCAGGAATAGCGTATTTATTTATTAAAATACCGCATCGAAAAACAGTTCTTAAAAGAATAAATTTAAATATTATTTTTTCTTATTGTTAATGAATTTAAGCGAGATAATCTCTTTCAAACATTAACTTTCAAAGCAACGTCCATTTGCAAATGACTAGGAAATTCTAGTGCAAATTTTGGTTAACTGATAATTCCGGCATAAAATCCGAAGTCTTGACCTTAAACACTAACCGGGAAAAAAATATTTATTCATTTTCAGATCATGCAATTCATTGTTTATGTTTCTTTTTGATATTTTAAATCAAAAACAATATTTTGATGGCAAGGAAATGAGATTTTTTTTACTGAATACAAAACTATTGAGATTGCAGTTTTAGTATAATAAAAAATATTCCCCCCTATAACCTTTAATTCTAACATCTTGATCTAAATATTAAAATTTTATATGTTTTCAATTTTAAGCTTGTAATGCGCTATTGTTATTATCCTGCCCACATAAAACATCTGTATCAGAGATAATTTTATTTCTGTACATAAATAAGTTCATAACCTTTTAATTATTATTTAATGTTAGATGGAAAAAATTATTATTTTGTCCGTGAATATTATACCATGGACTTACGTTCTTATTTCGGTCAAATGCGCGCTAACGGCACTCCTCTAAGTTGGAACGACAAAATAGCTCTAGTACAACAAATGGTCGATGGCCTCCAGTATCTTCATAATCAAAATATTATACTCTCAGAGCTAGTAATATTTAACAGTTTTATATGCTTATTATGTATAACGATTGGCAAAACTAACATATTTAAATGCTTAGCATCCGAAAAACATTGTAATGTGTGAAGGAATTCCTAAATTCACTAATCTTAGAATGCCTCAAGTCCGTTCAAAAGAAGAATTTACATTTTCCAAATATTCTCCTCCAGAAGTTTTATTATCGCACGGAATTGACAATAAAAAAAAATTAAATATTTATTCGTTGGGCGTGCTAATGTGGGAAATATCGAATGACGGTATCGAGCCCTTCAACGATAATCGTTCAATTGCCTTAGCAATTGACATTATCAAAGGTACTCGAGAATCACCCGTCAAAGGAACACCACGTAAACTTATAGAGCTTTACAGAAAATGTTGGGATGACGAACCTGGTAAATTTTAAATTCATATATTATTATTTATTCTTTAATTAAAATTATAAATTAAAATCACATTTAATTTTTTAACTAGCCGCTCGGCCCACTTGTGCAAAAATTCTTGATGAATTGAACAACATATCGCTCACAGACATATATGATGTTGATAGAGCCTATAATACTGCCAATTTTCAGGCGTTTAAACCTAAACCTAAATCAATCGACCTAGAACTGTCGTTGGATTATGAAACTTTACTTAAGCAAAAGAAAATGAAAACAGAATTTGTTAGAATTTTTGCCTTAAACAGAGGCAGAAATCTTAATGGATTTGATTTCAATCGCGCAGAAGGAATAATTTTGGATGATAATGGTGATGCAAAAGTTCTTAAATCAGAGTTGAGCACCCCAGTTGTCTATAACTCATTAAGTACGGATTCAATTTGGGATAATTTAAGAAGTACAAGTTTATTTACAAGTAATAGAGAAAATCAAGAGCTAAATAATGACAATAATCAAGTACAGATTCACGTTCCAGTTTCAACAGTAGAATATACATCTGCTGCGTCTGATAAATTTATTAAAGATGTAGAGAATGCACTTGAGATTTCGGACAAAACTGAACAAAAGAAGATGCTAGAAAAATGTTTTAATTATTATGGTAATTACGTGGTCAAAAAGTTCACACTTGGCGGTGTTATCACAATTGGAAATTGGTTAAACGCATCTAATAAAGAAAAATCATATTTAAAGAGTTATATACAGTGGGGTATTGATTGTGGAAAAGGAAAAGCCACCGAAATTTTTGAAGATGTACCACTTGACACTATACCGCCACTTCAAACTGATGGCGAGATGGATACCCTTGGTGACTTATATAATTGGTTTAAAAGCTTATATGGCCTTGATTTTGCCAAGGTTATAGCATATGGAAAAATAATCCCATCTTATAAATTACTACCGGATATATTGCAAAAAAAATTACTTGAGATTTCTGGTTGTGATCCTGTTGAAGCGCTCGAGGGCGAATTAATTCCTAATGTTCCAATTCACTATGAAAGAAAGGAACTTGTATCATGGATAACATTAAAGCCTCCACTTGAATTATTTTTATTGGATTTTGTTCACAATAATTCACTTCAATATGGTGTGATTCTACAAAAATCAGATCTTGGACACGCAAAAAAGGCTGCTTTTAAGTTTCTGAGGATCCCTACCGTTACTGAAATTAGAAAAGTTACGCTTTCATTAACAGAAACACAAAATCGTCAAGACGCCTATTTATTGGAAAACGGTATAGTTTTAAAAGATGAGGATAAATTAGATCTTGATAATATCCCTTACGCGGAATACAGTTCAGTGCTTCATCATCCCTTGGAGGATTTCAAATCTGCTAAAAATCAACCTTTTCAGGCAATTTATTGTCAAATAACTGTTCATATGGCAAAACTTTCTTTTAACCTTGCGGATATCAAATCTTTACAGGAATATTCAAATAGCGTCAATACGGCTCTTCAAAGTAATGAGCCGTTTAAAAGCATTTGTAAAATATTCGGAGATGATTACGGCCATTTATTATCAAGGACTTTGACTGTAGGTGGAATTTTATCGAAGAAATGTGTTCTACGGACAAAGAAAAATTTACCTGAAAGAAAAATTGAATATGAATTTGAAATAAACGATCCTCAAATAATTGATAAAATTAATTTTCAATTGAAAGAATGGGAAAAAGATTTTGAAGTGAACACTTCATTTTTAATTGGCAATAATGGTGATATTGTTGGCCGCGATGGGATTAAACCTTGGCTTGAATATTTCCAGGATTTAACTATTAATGCATGTCGAAATTGGAGTATTGTTGCTTATGAAGACTGGACACCGCTATACAAGATTTTGCGAAGAACAAGCACCAATATTGATAGTACCTTTGGTCAATATCAGATTGTTTTTAGTGGAGAAGAGCTATTCCAGATGGATGATCAGAAAACCTTCATTATTAGATTCCCTGGTTCACTTATTGACAATAATTATCATATTTTTGGAGGAGTCGTAAAGAAAGTCGAAAATGGAAATAATGGGAATGGAAATTGGATAAGATACCAACATCCTAACCTATCTGTTCGATTCGATCATCAAAATAAAAGCAGTTGTGTCGCGTATATATATAAATCTAGGAATTTCAACACACAGTATGTATTTAGAATTATATTATATTTATATTTTATTTGTTTCAATAATTTATTAATTTTATGAAATTAATTATCAAAGACTAAACAGAGAAGATACAAGATTACTGTGGTTCGTGCTTGCTGATCCAAGAGGATTTTGTAGTAATAAAAATAGGAATCTTAAAGTTCTCTATGGAAATCACTCCGTCAATGAAACTCCATTTGAAGTAGCTTTAGAATGTAAAAATCTTGCGTCGAATTGTGTTCTGATAACGTCAATTGTGTCAAAAGACGAAAACGCTTTTTATACCATCAAACCTAAAGCTTGGTCGAAATCCAGAATTTATCTAGAAATAACAAAAGATCCATTAAGTGATGAGTATGATACAGAAGGAATTGCTGATGTATTTGATGATGATGGATTTGATGATAAAGATTCTGATGGATTTGATGATAAAGATTCTGATGATGGTACTGATAAACTTGATGATGAAATAGAGCAAGCTGCTCAAGAAATTACTGCTCAAGCAACTACTGTTCTCAAGTGGTGCGTAGTCTACACTGACGAAAGAAAACCTATGGTTAGTGAGGCTAATAATTTACGGACACATAATTGGAATTCATTTGGAGAGTATCTTGATGACGGTATAGAATGCTTGGAGGAAGAAGATGGAGATGAACTTGACACGCAATCTGGAATGCTGTTAGAAGAAGCAATTGAACAACATAATTTAAATGATGGTAGATTGTTTGAAGCTTGGAAGACGTTCATAAATTGTGCTAGGAAAGGAGATCAAGTTGCACTTTATTGGATTGGATTTTATCTCCAATATGATATTTTATCAGCTTCTAAATTTTATTTAAGAAGATTTTACGACGAAGCTATTGATGAATTTGCAGAAGGTGCTGAATCAAATTTACAGGCTGCAATGATGCTCTATAAAAAATCGGCAGATGCCGAATACCCTGAAGCGCAATTAAGGTACGGTTTTGGCCTTTATTCGGGACAAGGAGTCCCTCAAGACCGGGAGAATGCCATTCATTATTTTAGATCATCTGCAATGAATAAGAATCATACTGCAATGTATAACTTGGGAATTATTTTGATACTGAGTGGGAACGATCCAGATAAAGCTGAAGGAGAGAGATGGCTAAGAGAGGCCGCCAGAAATAATCATCAAAAAGCTATAGATGTCTGCAGAGAGCACCACATTGAAATTAGTTAAAACTTTTTATTTTAATTTATTTGATTTCTTTTGATAAGATAATTCATATAATTGGTGATATGTAAATTTCTCATAATTTATAGTTTATTCATTTGTATACAATAATAAATATGTTGAGATCACCTTTATTATGTATTAAAAATATGGAAGAGCAACTTCTTATATTGGTTGTTTAACAAACATTTTATGGTAAGAAAAATAAACATTTAAATATATCAGAAATTCAAAAAGTGACCAACAAGATTGGTTTCGAAGTGAATGCATGACATTAAATATTTTGACTGCACTAACGCTAAGTTTTTTGACCTTCTCTGTCCAACAACGTCTAGCATTATTTTAGCTAGATAGCTGCACAATATGGTCAAGATTAAACCATGAGCATAAAATGATATCAGTAAAAAAGTATGATTGTTTCTAAGAAAAAACCAGTAAGCACGAATTTAAATTTCGCTATGCCGAACTTAAACTCAGAATATTTGATTAAAGTTTTTTAAGTTTAAGTTCAACAGAATGAAAATTTAAATTCGTATTTATTGTTTTCTCTTGGTATCATCTATATAAACTTTATTGTTGGGTTTCTGCACGCTCGATGTGATTAGCTAATGATTGTGTCAATGATTAAATATTGCTATATATTTTATGCTGCACAAATAAGCTGTATGTTATGATTTATTATTAGTTTGGTTAAAATCTTCTCTGAACCTATTATGTTTAATTAGAGATATAGACTAGAGATGTATTTAAGATCTAGATTTATAGTGGGTTACAGTTGTCTAAGTTTCTATATAGAATTATACTATTGCTTGTTGTTCTTGATATTTTTATTTTATTTTATAGTTATGCTTAATATAGAAGTTTGCAGTTTGTTTGTTGTTTTTGATAAGTCTTGTTATCTGTAGCATATAGCACAATTTTAGAATTATATATATATTATTTATATATGCCACTTGAGTAATTATAGGTTAGGTCTTATGTTATTAATTATATGTTTTTTATTTTAACAAACATATTAAGTTTGTTATTTAATTATATTTTCAAATATCTTTTAATTTTGTTTCTATTTTCTTATATTCTTTTATTGTTAAAAAAATTTTTTTATTTTGTATTTTTTTAGATTTATAATAATTAGTTTGATTTTTTGTTAATTTTAAAAAAATTTTTTTATAAACTCTACTGTTTTTTTTTGTTTTTTGTTTTTTTGTAATTCATATTGTATTGTTGGCATATATTATTACAATTTATTTTTATTTTTTTTATTAAATAATTTAGACTATATTAAAGAGTATTTTTATATTACTATATAATTTAGTTTAAAATTATTTTTAAAAAAAATTATTAAGATTTATTAGCATATATTATTATGATTTATTTTTATTATTTTCTGATTAAGTAATTTAGGCTATAGTTAAAAGGTATTTTTATATTACTATATAGCTTAATTTAAAATATTTTAGAATTTTTAAAAAATTATAAAAGGTTTTTCAAATTAAAAAAAAATAATTTTTTTTATTTAATTCTATTACTTATTTTAAAATTTTGTATTGTATTTAAATCTATAATAATTCTAAATTATATAATAGAATTATAAAACTATTTTAATAGAGCTTATTATTATACAAAAATCTATTACAAAGTTTATTAAATCTAATAAATTTTTTTACACTATAATTAGCAAGCTTCAATTAAAATTTAAAAATAGAATATTTTAATATTATAGTAGTTATAAAACAGGTTTTAAAATTTTTTATTATTTTTTAAACTTGAATTTGTCAAACATACCATTACTTATTACTATTTTTAATTTTTTACTCTATATAACTTATTATATAAACTTCTTTACTAGTTAAGAATATAAAGATTTTAATTAAATTTTAAATTTTAAATTTTAATATTATGTGTTATAAAATTATATTTTAAAGCAGTTATATATTTATATTTATTAACAATATAATTAATTATAAATTTAATTAATTAAATATTTTATATTAAAAAATTTAATTATTAATTTAATCTTTTTTTTATTTTTGTATTATATCAACTAGATTGCCAGATAAAAACTAAAGAAAAAAGAATTTATTTAGAATATTAGAGAATATCTAATAGTTCTTCTTGAGCTATTAGAATTAAAAGTTTGAAGTATTATTAGTTAGTATTAAAGTCTGGATAAACTTTGCAAAAGTACAAAATAGGTAATAGTAGTAAAAGTAAAAGGCACAAGTACTTAGCTATAATCAAGATATAAATTATTTAAAATTTAGATGATATATATAGAATATAAACTGCTCTAGTAGATTTATTTAAGAGTAAGTAGTTCTAAAAGCTTTAGCAACAGTTATGTAGTAATAAAAATATCAAATAATATAAAGTTAATCAAAAAGTTTAAATAAGAGATCTACATACAGATCTTAAATCTAGCAATTAATAAATAACTATAGTTATAAATAAATATAATAGAGTTTTTAAATAGATAATAACTAAAGTTATATATATAATTAATTGTATTCTTGTTAATATAACAAAATCAGATAAGGTCAATAAAACTAAACTGATATTTGAACTAATTTGTAAATAATAAATATACTAGACCCAAGTAATCACCTTAATATTAAAAAATAGATATATTTGTTTTTATTAATTTTATTTAATATTTTTTACTATATACTATATTTGTTAATTTTTTATTAAATTTATCAAACTTGCTATATTTTTAAATTTAACAAATTTTTATATTTTTGTTATTTTATCAAATTTGATATTTTTAACAAACTTAGTTAATTTTAGATTAATATTTTTAAGCTATTTTAGTATTAATTATTATTTTGTTTATTTTATAACTATTATTTAAAAATAAATTAAAAATAAATAATAAGTATTTTTAATATTTAAGTTTTTATATTTTAAGGTTGTTATAGTTAGTTTTAATAATATTAGTAATATTAAGATTTTTTATATTTTGTAATATTATTTATAATTTTTATTATTATATTTTGTATTTTATATTAGAAAATAACTAATTATTACCACAGGTAATTATTATCTGTAATTTTTAATGTATAACAACAAAACAACAAAATAATTTTTTTTAAATCAAAAAATAATATTTTTTATAGTTAGGGTTAGAATAAAGTTTGAAATAAAGTACAGAAGTATTGCTTATAGTAAAATTTTACAAGAAATTTTTTTTTGTTAAAGTGTAAAAAGTAGTTTCATAAGCAAAATATTGAAATATTAATGATACAGTTGATGATCACCTGTAATATAAATTAAAATTTTTTTTATTATTATATTAATAATTTATATTAAATTTTAAGTAAAGTTATTTGAAAATTTACAAAGTTTAAATTTTAAAATATTTCTTTTACCAAAATTTAAATTAATCTGTTTATAAAATTCTTGATAATATATTTTTAGAAGATTTAAAATAATGTAATTAATTAGTCTAATATTATTTAAATTAAATTACTAGTTTATATTTTAGATTTTAAATATTTATTATTTTAATTAAAATTTTTTTATATTTAATTATTTACTATTTTAATTAATAAATATTATTTATAATTTTTAAAATTATTTTTTATTTAGTCTATTTGTATATTAAATTATATTGTTTATAATATTTTTAGTTTAGTTTTATATTATTTTAATAGATAATTTATTAGTTTTTATAATACAAGTTATACAAAATTTATATATAAATTAATTAATTTCTATTTGTATATAGGTATATACAGTGCCTGACAAAAGTTTTTCTATATTTATAAATCTCTTAAAATCATATGTAGTATTTTTAAACTTTTTGTAAACAAAAAAGGCCTTGAATATAGATTTCTACATATTTTCAGGTTGGTAGATTCTTTTAATAAATATCTACTATATAAATATTATATGATCTCAAATATATTATTACTTGATAAATTCTTTATTAAACTTTATATAAAATTTTCTCAACAATAATATAATAAATTTTAACAATTAAAACTTCAGATTTTATGCATTACAGGTGGGCAATCTGTTGAGGCTAAAATGCAATATAGATGAGCAAATACTATCAATTTGTAATTTAAAGTCTGAGTAAAAATTGCTAAAGCTTAAGTGAAAATTACTTGAGTTTAGACTGAAACTTAAATAAAAATCTCTTGAGTTTAAACTGAAGCTTAAGTGAAAATTACTTAAGTTTAAGCTGAAGTTTAAATGAAAATCGCTTGAGTTTAAGTGAGAGTTTAAGCAGAAGTTTAAGCAGAAGCTTAAGTGAAAATCATCTAAGTTTAAATCAAACTTTTATTGGTTATCTAGTTTGATCAGGTTTTAATATCTAATACACTATCCGTTAACTAATATAAATGCAACGAAAACTTAATATTGAACTAGGGATAGATCGGTCCTCATAAAGATCAGGACTAGAGATGCAGGTGAAACTTGGGTCATTGGGATGTGCCATGTCAAAACTCAGTTATAACTAGTTACAACTTGCTGATTAAAAATGTGGCAAATTGAAACTTGCAAGTTCATCGTTCTAATGCGGCATGTCGCAACTTATTTATATGCCACAACCTGTATTGTATACCATAACTTTTTGTAACTAGTATATATGTATCGTATACGTATCGTATATGTTGTGAAGAGTAGATCGTTGCTTGTAATAGGTTTTTCTATATTTGGTGGATCGGATATATATCTGGCTTAGCAAACTTTGCATGCATCTTGAACATTTTGTACACAGTGCATATAGCGTACATATAGTAAATATTCTACATAGTGTACATATGGTACATATTCCACATAGTATACATATGGTATGTACATACATGTTCTACATAGTCAACATATAGAACAAATGTAATATAGTGAACATTTTCCACATAGCGAATATAGTGAACATATTCCACATAGTCAACATAGTGAGCAAAAGTAATATAGTTAACATAGCGAATATAGTGCTTATGTACCAATAATTGTAAAAAAATATAAAATACCCACCCATTAACTTTCTAAAGTTCAATTCGAATAAATTCCAAGAAAATCTTCGAAATTAGAGTAGAAGCATTTGTCTTTGACCCGTTATATCCTCTTGTAAAAACTCAGTGAGTTCAAAAAGCTCTGGAGAGTTCAAAGTTCCATGTTAAAGAAATCAGAGTATTTAACTTGTGATTAGCTCTGAGAGTTCCAAACCTTCGAAATTAGCGTAGAAGTATTGGATTCTACTAACCCCAATAAGTAAAATCCATAGTTATGATTAGAATTTGTGACCAAATCCTGTGACTCTGTGTAAAGAGATTCGTGACGTAATCAAGAGCTCTAATCCGACAATATCGCTAAGAACCCAATTCACCTTAGTTACTCAGACCAAGTCTTACCATATTTCGATCATTGCCTACTACCACTAGGGTTTGGTTGTATTAGTTGTGGTGTTCTGGTTAGAGTAGTTTAGTTAGGTTTAGTAGTGTGCAGTTGTATTACCTAGAACTGTTGCATCCTTTTCCCCTTTTACAATACAGTTGGCCCTCTCAGAACCAATCCTGTCAAAACCGATAACCTGCCAAAATCGGTTAAAAATCAATCCACCAGACATCTGTTCCATAAGTAATAACCGATAACCTGCCATTTCCGATACTAAACCCATCCACTATGCATACTGGTTCTGAGAGGGCTGACTATATACGTATCGTATGTATATACGTGAATACAAAATTTTTATGATTCACACGATTTAACAACATAAAGACAGAACAGTAAATATTTTTCAAGGACAAAGCCTATGATTAATTACATCCTATTGCCTTAATTCTATTATTACAAAAAAAAACAGCAGAAATTAAAGATGCTAAACGATTATACAGAGTTGAATTTTGCTATAAAAACAAGGTTGGAATTGAAAGAAACAAGCATAAAGCATTCCTTTATTGCGATGGTATTTGTGCTAAAAAGGATGAATATGAGGTATTGGCTTATTATCAAAAATCAGAAGAGATGAAAAAAGCTGATAGTTTATTTAATATTGTTTATTCAGTTATCTTAATTCA
>CAJVQC010000607.1:0-12307 GCA_910592285.1 Racocetra persica | reverse complement strand
AAAAAACTGCTTTTAGTTTAAGACCAGACCGGCTAGGACTAGCCCGAACCAGTTAATTCTTTAAGATTTTGAACTATAAAAGTGAACCAGAATTGGACTGGCAGGACCCCACGGTTCAATCTGCTCAGGTCTCTTTATAGCGATTTTTTATTAGTGAAACTAATTGATTTACATCAGTCAATCAGACATTCTATGAAATAATTTGATGGGCCGGGCCGGGCCTAATTTTAAAGTGAGCCCGGCCCGGTTCACTGCTGCGGGCTTTTTTTTTTTTTTACGGGCCGGGCTTGGGCCCAAAAATATTTTCCGGGTTTGGGTTTGGGGCCCAGCAAAGCCCGGCCCATCCCCCACCCTACTTCTAATTAGCAGTTTCAACTTAGTATTGGACAAAAGTTTACAAATTTGCTGGACACAATGTAAAAATAATTTTCTTAAATTACATAAAATTAGTTTTACGATAAATATGTAAATTCCGGGTCTATTCTAGGAATGTCTTTCTAGTTTCATACTGATAGAAATCTCTAGCATAAAGATAAATTATTCCATTTTTGACCGATTTTTATCAATTGAATTTGTATTATTTCGGGAAGGAATGAAGGTTTTGAAAGTTGATTATTACATAGATAACGGATTAGTACATAGCCATTACATTTACAAGTCATTCTTATATTTTGTAAGTTACCGATAGGTTTAAATTCAAAAACCTGAATAAAAACTTTTAATGCTCTAACGAAAAGTTTTCCTTGAGCAAATTTGCTAGATAATCTGCTAGCATATAAACATTAACCCTAACATCAATGAACTTTTCGGTATTGCAATTCTTTGCCACAAACCTAGCGCTCACCAATTCTGCCATTTGATTGGCTGATTTCCGACCATTTATCATGTGATTTTTTCAAAAAACCGATACAGAACCCGTCCACCATGCATATCGGTTTTGAGAGGGCCCACAGTATTTACATTTATGTATTCGTATATACTCGCATAACTTGTTAATATTACATTAAAGTTCAGTAATTATATATAAGCTTTAATCTTATTGATTCGGAAGGCCTTCGGAAAGTGCGGCTAATAAGTTTAACTAGTTTTTGCAATCACCAATTAAATACGTTTTAGGTAATAGTAATAGTCTTGGAGATGATCGGGTTACGTTCCGCATGAATATAGTTCTAGAGAATAGAAAATGTCAAATGTTTAGTCTAATAAAATCATTTGTCCTACAATCGCAGTCTAAAGTTCTCCCTGACAATTATCCACTTTGACATTCGTTTCACAAAGTATTTTTTCAAAAAATATTATAAATACAATTTGAGCTCGATAAAGGTGATAAAAGTGTTAAATTATCATTTCGCTAACAATAATTCATTCAGTCTAATATTAACTGTCACAATGAAATTAAATTACTTCTTTTTAATTCTTATTATTGTTATTTTAAATGTTTACTTGACAACTGCTTCGCCTGCTCTCTTACAGAAAAGGTAATTAATTTGATTTACTGTTTGATAATAACTTATTTTTAAAACATAACATAAAATTTTGAATTAATTACATCTCATTTATATAACGCATTTTATATTGAATACTTAGAGAGTAAGTACTTTATTGTTTTTGTTATGTACTAGAATACCATTTGATAGTACCCAAATTGTAATTTATAACCTTAATTCACATTTTTGACGTTGCCTTTATTGAATTATTAGATGGTAAGCATAGGTTTACTATAATTATTTCCAAATTGTTATTGAAATTATAGCATGTACTGTAAGTATAGGCTTTAAGTTATATTTATTTTTAAAGTAATTGATAATTTCTTAAAATAGCACCTAACGAATATTTTGACAAATGTTCTGTAATTATTAGCGGATAAGTATAAAGCTTTATTATATTTGTTTTTAAATTTTATTTGATTTTAAATTATGCTATTTATAACTTTATTATGTATATTTCTTTTAGCAAGTGATTTATAAGCTTTAGAACATTTGCATCTTAAATGATATAACTTTATAATATATATAATATACTGTACTTTTTTCTATCGAATTATTAGCTTTATTATATTTATTTCTAAATTATTATTGATTTTTGCATTATTCATTGAGTATAAGTTTATTACATTTATCATTAATATATTTTATTTTATTAAAATCATTAGCACGTAAGTATAAGCTATATTATATTTGTTAAAAATTATTGTTGACAGTTTTTAAAATATTAATTTCAACAAATACTTCTGTCAACTTATTAGAGTGTAAGTATAAGTTATATTATATTTGTTTAAAATTCACTGACAAATATTTTAACAAATGCCTCTCGAATTTTTAGCCCATAAGTATTGTCTGTTTTTAAAAATTTTATTTGATTTTAATATCAATTATAACAATATTTATTTTTTATTGAATTATCAGCGGGTAAATATAAACTTTTATTATATTTGCTTTTAAAATTTTATTTTATTTAATATAAATTTATAATGCATATCTTCTTTTATTGGATTATAGAGTGTAAGTATGATCTTTATTTATTTTTATATTTTCATTTGATGATTTTAAATGATCTATTTATAACTTTATAAAATAATCTTCTATTGGGTTATTAGATCGTAAGTAAAGCTTGATTATATTTATTTTTAGATTTTTATTTGATAATTTTTAAATTTTGTTATTATTAATTTATAAAATACATTTCTCTTGTCAATTTTTAGATGGTATGCATAAGCTTTATGATATATTTTTGGAATTTTTATTTGATTTTAAATCATGTTACATGCTTTTATATCTTTATAATACGTATTTTTTTTATTAATTTATTAGCAAGTGAGTTCAAACTTTATTAGTTTTTAAATGTTTCATTTGCTGATTTTAAATAATATTATTTATAATTTAATAATATACATCTTTGATTGAATTATTAGCAAGTATAATCTTTATTATTTTTTTTTCAAATTATTATTGATAATTTTTAAAATATGCATCTAATAAATATTTAAAAAAATGTTTCTATTAATTTATTAGCGAGTAATTATAAGTTTTATCACAATTGTTCTAAATTTCTTATTTGATGATTGTAAATAAAATTATTTATAATTTTATAATATTATTTCTTTTATTGAATTATTAGCGAGTAAGTATAAGATTTATTATATTTTTTTCTAAATTTTTGATAAATCTCATATACATTTTTTCTTATTGAATTATTAGTGAGTAAGTATATATTTCCAAAATTTTATTTTAATTTTAAATTACAATATTAATCATTCTACAATCTAAATATTTTTCTTGCAAATTGCTAGTTGGTATGCATAGGTTATATTATAATTATTTATAAGCTTACTATCTGATAATTTTAAAATATCTAATTTTACATATAACAATTCATATTTAACAAATGAATTTGTTAAACTATTAGTTGGTAAATATTAGAATCACAAGTTTTTAAAATCATTTTGATAATTTTTTTTAAAATGTGTATTTGATAAATATTTTAATATGTACTATCAAAATTATTAGTGGGTAAATATAAATTTTATTTTTTAAAATTATTATTTATGATTTTTAAAATATGTATTTTACAATATTTAAACAATATTTCTATAAAATTATTAGTAGGTAAATATAAACTTTATTTTTTAAAATTATTTATGATTTTCAAAATATGTATTTTACAATATTTAAATAATATTTCTATAAAATTATTAGCAGGTAAATATAAACTTTATTTTTTAAAATTATTATTTATTATTTTTAAAATATATATTTTACAATATTTAAACAATATTTCTATAAAATTATTAGCAGGTAAATATAAACTTTATTATATTTGTCTCTAAAATTTATTGCATTTTAAATAATACTATTTATAAATTTATAACGCATATTTTTCTTCTATTAGAACGTAAGTATATGGTTACTAAAATTTCACTATAAACTTGATTATATTTGTCTCTAAAATTTTATGTTGTTTAAATATACTATTTATAAATTTATAATGCATATTTTCTTTTATTAGAACGTAAGTATATAACTACTAAAATTTCACTATAAACATTATTTAATTTGTCTCTAAGATTTTATTGTATTTAAATAATACTATTTATAAATTTATAACGCATATTTTCTTCTATTAGTTTGTAAGTATATAATTACTAAAATTTTGCTTGACTTTTATATTATACTAATTATGATTTTATAATATATATTTTCTCTTATTAAATTTTTAGTTAGTAAGTATAAATTTCATTATTAAGAAAATTTGTTTACCACCTAGGTAAATTTTTTTTTGCATATTGCCATACAGCACTATATTTAATATCGTGGGTGATAAATAATTTAGAGAATATTATTTATAGAATCATGTATTATCAAATACTTGTGTATTAATTTTTTATTATGTAAAAAATCGGATCACTGTGTGCAATGCTGAGCGATATGTCTAACAAAGTTATACATAAATTTTGTAAGAAAATTTTTTACACCAAATTTATTAGTTAATCTAAGTTGTAAAATCTCACTCTGGGTGATAAATAAATAAATTTCTTATCTTAATATTATCCATTTTTATATCTAATGATTCATACTTTAACAAATACTTTTGTGCAACTATTAGCTAGTAAATATAAGGATCAAGTTTTAAAATTATTATTTAATAAATATATTTTTCAAGATTTAACCAAATTTTCTATCAAATTATAGCAAGTAAATATAAACTTTATTTTTTAAAATTATGATTTTCAAGATATGAATTTTACAATATTTAAACAAATATTCCTATCAAATTATTAGTGGGTGAGTATAAATTTTATTATATTTTTGTCTCTAAAATTTTATTGTATTTTTAATAATGCTATTTATAAATTTATAACTAAAATTTTATTATATTTTAAATAATGCTATTTATAACCCTATAATGTATATTTTCTTCTATTAGAATGTAAGTATATAGATACTAAAATTTTATTATATTTTAAATAATGCTATTTATAACCCTATAATGTATATTTTCTTCTATTAGAATGTAAGTATATAGATACTAAAATTTCACTTGATACTTGATTTTTATATTATGTCAATTATAACTTTATAATATATATTTTCTCTTGTCAATTTATTAGTTGATAAGTATAAATTTTATTATTTAAATTAAAATATCTCAACAACTATTAAATTTGATAAAATTTTTTTATTTTAATCTATAACTATATATAAAAAATAAAAAATTTTTATCAAGTATGGCTTAATAGTTGTTGATTTATTTTAAGTATATAAAAATAGAATTTATTTTATAGTACTATAGTACTATGGTGCTAAGGTATTGTGACCAATTAAAATTTAAGATCAGGTGTAACATGCAGATCACCTTTTGTGTAACAAAAATAATAAATTTTTAAAAAATTAATTATATCTTTAAATTTTATTTAAAAAACTATCTTTTGTGTTCTAATAAAAAAAATTCTTTGCAAAATTTTAGTATAATCTATGCCCTGCCTAACTTTAACCCCAACTTTAATCTAAACCTAATTAAAAGTTTTATTTTTTGTAAAGGTTAGATTGTTTTGATTTACATGTTATACCAATTTTGTATTTACATATAGAGTAGCACTACGGTGCTATAGCACTATAATAATATTTCCATAAAAATTACTTTTAACATAATTACCTTAAAATTATTATTTTTAAAATACGCATTCAATAAATATTTTAACATTTTTGTCAAATTATTAGTGCGTAAATATAAGCTTTATTATATTTATTTTAAAACTGTTATTGATAATCTTAAAATATACTATCTACAAACTTATAATATATATTTTTTGTTGAATCATTAGCTAGTAAGAATGAGCTATATTATATTTGTTATAAAATTATTATTGACAGTTTTTAAAATTTTCATTTTAACAAATGCTTCTGTCAACTTATTAGTAAGTAAGTATAAGCTATATTATATTTGTTTAAGATTCTTTGACAAAAATTTAACAAATGCCTCTCGAATTTTTAGCCTGTAAGTATAGGCTTTATTACGTCTGTTTTTAAAATTTTTATTTGATTTTAATATAAATTTATAACCATATTTTTTTATTAAATTATCAGCAGGTAAATATAAGCTTCATTGTATTTTTTTTTAAAATTTTATTTTATTTAATATAAATTTTAATGCATATCTTCTTTTATTAAATTCTTAGCGGATAAGTATAAGCTTTAATATATTTATTTTTAAATTTTCATTTGATGATTTTAAATGATCTATTTATAACTTTATAAAATAATCTTCTATTGGATTATTAGCTAGTAAGTATAAGCTTTATTATTTTTTTTAGATTTTTATTTGATAACTTTTAAATTTCGTTATTATTAATTTATAAAATACATTTTCTCTTGTCAATTTTAGTTGGTATGTATAAGCTTTATGTATTTTTTTTCAAATTTTTATTTGATTTTAAATTATGTTACATGCTTTTATATCTTTATAATGTGTATTTTTTTTTATTAATTTATTAGCCAGTAAGTCCAAACTTTATTAGTTTTTAAGTGTTTTATTTGATGATTTTAAATAATGTTATTTATAATTTTATAATATACATCTTTGATTGAATTATTAGAAAGTAAATATAATCTTTATTATTTTTTTCAAATTATTATTGATAATTTTTAAAATATGCATCTAATAAATATTTAAAAAATATTTCTATTAATTTATTAGCGAGTAATTATAATTTATCACAATTGTTCTAAATTTCTTATTTGATAATTTTAAATGAAGTTATTAATAATTTTATAATATTATTTCTTTTATTGAATTATTAGCATGTAAGTATTAGCTTTATTATATTTCTTTCTAAATTTTTAATAAATTTTAATAGATATTATTTATAACCTTATATAATTTTTTTTATTGAATTATTAGTGAGTAAGTACATATTTTCAAAATTTTACTTTATTTTTAAACTACATTCTACAATCTAAATTTTTTCTTGCAAATTGCTAGTTGGTATGCATAGGTTTTATTATAATTATTTATAAGCTCTATTTGATAATTTTAAATTATCTATTTTTATATCAAACGATCCATATTTTAACAAATACTTTTGTAAAACTATTAGCTGGTAAATATTAGAATGACAAGTTTTTAAAATCATTTTGATAATTTTTTTAAAATATGTATCTGATAAATATTTTAACATGTGCTATCAAAATTATTAGCAGGTAAATATAGACTTTATTTTTTAAAATTATTATTTATGATTTTCAGAATATGTATTTTACAATATTAAACAATATTTCTATAAAATTATTAGCGTATAAGTATAAACTTTATTATATTTGTCTCTAAAATTTATTGCATTTAAATAATACTATTTATAAATTTATAATGCATATTTTCTTCTATTAGAACATAAGTATATGGTTACTAAAATTTCACTATAAACTTGATTATATTTGTCTCTAAAATTTTATGTTGTTTAAATATACTATTTATAAATTTATAATGCATATTTTTTTTATTAGAACGTAAATATATAACTACTAAAATTTCACTATAAACTTTATTTAATTTGTCTTTAAGATTTTATTGTGGTTTAAATAATGCTATTTATAAATTTATAATGCATATTTTCTTCTATTAGAATGTAAGTATATAGTTACTAAAATTTCACTTGACTTTTATATTATACTAATTATTACTTTATAATATATATTTTTACTTGTTAAATTATCAGTTGGTAAGTATAAATTTCATTATTAAAAAAATTTGTTTACTACCCAGGTGAATTTTTTTCTGCATCTTGCCATACATGCGTGACAAATAATTTAGAGAATATTATTTATAGAATCATGTATTATCAAATACATGTGTATTAATTTTTCATTATGTAAAAAATTAGATCACGTTGGATTCTGTGTGCAATGCTGAGCGATATGTCTAGAGATGGTTACTAAGCAGTATAGTATTTAATTCATAGTGCCCATCTCTAGATATATCTATCAAAGTTAGTTATTTTAGGTACGTACATAGCTGTTCTACAAAATTTTTTCCACCCCTTGTAATAATGACTAATTGAATTTCAGGATCAGGTGTAATATGATAGTTATGTTTTGTTTTCTAAGTAAAAAGTGATATGCAAAATTAAAGTTAAGAAAACCGTGTTATAGTTAGGGTTAGGACTAGAATAATGTAATGTTTACAAGAAAATTTTACAAGAAACATTTTTCATTAGACAACAGAAGGCGGTTTCTTAATTAAAATTTAGAGCTATTCTTGTTTTTTTTGCTTCGTCTCGATTTTCACGTTATGCCTGATCCTGAAATTCGATTGGTCATTATTACAAGAGTGGAAAAAATTTTGTAGGACAGCTAGAGCTTTAATAACAAAGTTATATGTAAGAAGTTTTGTTATACCCGATATTGCAAATTTATTGGTTAATCTAAGTAATAAGATCTCACTCTGGGTAGTAAATAAATAAATTATTTTTAGTATAATTATCTTAAATTATTATTTTCAAAATATGTATTCAATAAATATTTTAACAAATATTTTTGTCAAATTATTAGCACGTAAGTATAAGTTATATTGCATTTAATTTTATAATTATATTTTAAAAAATTCTTCTGTCAAATTATTAGCAAGTAAGTATAAGCTTCATATTAATTTTCAAGATTATTATTAGTGATTTTTAAATATGTTATCTTCAAACTTATAATGCATTTTTTTATTATTTAATTATTAGTGGGTAAGTATATACTTTAGTATATTTGGTTTTAAATATTTTATTTAATTTTTAAATTACATATCTTGTATATCTAATGATATATATTTTAATAATTGCCTGTATTAAATTATTGGTGGGTAGCATAAACTTGATATATAATTATATTTTGTTAATTTTAAATTATACATTTTATCTAACATTATATATTTTTAACAGAAGTACTTGTCAATCGGCATCTTAAATTATTAATAAATTTTGAGGGGCTAACGTGAGTTTGTCTAAATTGAGAAACATGAATTTCTAGTGTGAGGCAATAATGTAGGATAGTTGCTTGATTTTGACTTTGTGTTTTTGTTTCTCAGCACTCTTTTCTTTTTAATCTCTGCCTTTTTGTTCATTTTTTTATTTTTTATTTATTTTCATTTTTTACTTGCTTTTTCTTTTTATATATCTTTTTTTATTTCTTCTTTTATTATTTTTTCCTCACCTTTTTTACTGATTCATTGTTTTTATTTATTTATTTTTTTTTAAATTATTGTTTATATAACTCTTTTTTAAAATTATGTAAACAACGTATTAAACAAGAATGAATGATCTTTATACTTTAACAATCAAATTTATTTGGTTTGATTTTTTGCAAGATAAAAAGCTAGTAACTTTTCAAGATTATTATTATTTTATGATAGTAATTTGGTTTGATTTGTTATTTATCTTCATGTTAAATTTAATAAATACTAGCACCTTATGTGATTTTTATCATTCATCACTTCGTCAACTTGAAGTTGTTTGACAAAATGGTTTCATCATTCATCAATGACAAATAATTCATTCTAAACTCTAATAGTACAGTCAGACCTCTCTAATTGCAATCACTTTTAAATTAACTCCAAATACAATAGTTAATCCTAACCAAATATATATAAATCCGTAAATGCAAGATTTATTATTATGCTCTAAGTACAAGTATAAAAGTCTGATCCCTACGAATTGCACTAAGGTTTAACTATACTACATTAATGCTATCTAACTATTGCAAATATATGTATCATTATTGGAAATATAAGCTATGTAATTATACAATCCAAAATTCTATGAGAAAAAAATCCTTCGTTACTATACAAAAGGCATTTTCATTAAAAAATAAGAAAAATATAAAAGCGCATGTTGATATGTCAGTATTGCATAGGATCTGCACTTTTTATATATAATATTGTGTGCTATGTAATTTATTGTCTTGTAAATTTTTGGAATTTTCTATATCAAAAATTTTTGTGCACTTATATAGTATTCACAATATGCTTACGCGCATGAGTATTATCATGTCTCAATTATTGTAGCAGATTAAAATGAAATCAGAT
The DNA here is from genome assembly GCA_910592285.1 of Racocetra persica. Lineage (NCBI taxonomy): Eukaryota > Fungi > Glomeromycota > Glomeromycetes > Diversisporales > Gigasporaceae > Racocetra > Racocetra persica. Next base: position 2,248 of record CAJVQC010000607.1, on the reverse strand, counting down.
TAAAATGAAATAAGCGATAGTGTAAAATAGACAAGCCACTAAAAAATACAAATTTTTGGGTACATTTTTTTAGCATTTTTTTAGGGTTAGGATTAGGGTTTAGAAGCAGGTTTTATAATAAACAAGTATAAATGGGTTTTAGAGAGTTAAATAGAAACCTCTTATTTCATTTTAATCCGATTTCATTATGATCTGTGACAATTATTGATTTATTACATATTAAATTTATTTTTTTAAATTCAGACATAGCGTTATAGTTTTGGATACAAGTATAGTTAAGAATTGCTAGACAGTTTTTATTCAATAGGATTTATATACTAATAAATGAGTATATTACTGATCTAATAAAATAGTACAAAAAATCTAAAGATAGATATTATGTATATTTATAGAAGAAAAAGCAGTTCCAATTAATTCACTGACAGTCATTTCACTGAATGCTCATTTAGCTGACATCACATAGGGTTAAGCATTTGATAAGTTGCAGGTATATATTTTTACTAAATTTCACCTGGGGTATTGTTGGCGAAATGAGCTATTGGTAAAGTGATTGTCAGTAAAATAATACGGACCCAAGTATAATATATACCAGGTATAATACCATATAATACTATATAATATGGTATAACCACTAGGAAATGCATAGCATTGTGTGTCCAAAGCTAAATAATCGATATCAATAAGCTTATGATTGACAACCAATCAGAGTTTCGAAAACGAATAGACAGAATCACGTAATAGCGTAAATCAAATACAGATGTAAAAACAGAGTGTCCTACACTACACTTCGACCAATTATTTTGCTTCTATATATAGTTTAATATGGCTTGAAATTTCTAAAAATTACCTTATATGGGCTGATTTTTGAAATTTATAAGTAGAGTATATTTTTTAAAAACTTTAAAACTAAATAACTTCTGATCTACTGGTCCATTTTAAATGATTTTACTACCAAAATGTTCGTCTCATTGAGCGATTCCAATAAGCTCAAAATCATTAAAATCCAATCACAGGATCGTGAGATAATGTGCTATCAAATAATAACACATCTAGAGAGTAGGGTTGATTGGTTACCTACCTTTTAGATGTGTCACTATTTGACAGCACATTTTCTCACGATCCTGTGATTGGATTTTAATGATTTTGAGCTCATTGGAATCATCTCAATGAGATGAACATTTTGGTAGTAAAATTATTTAAAACGGACAAGTAAATCAGAAGTTATTTAGTTTTAAAGTTTTTAAAAAATACATTCTATTTATAAATTTCAAAAATCAGCCCATATGTATAAATCAGTATGGCGAACAAACCCAAATTTGGATGATCGAAATTGTGGCTTAGCCAATTTAATAAAAAATTTTTTTTGGTTTTTTATACAGTTTAAAGTACTTTGTATTCTTGTGATTTTTCGAAACTTACCAATTAAGCTCACCCTCAAAAAAAGCAATTAAAAGATCTTTGACTGCTCCGTCTTCTATTAAAATTAATCTAAAATAATCCCAATATCCAAAAAGTTTTATTAAAGATGAAGTTTATAAGAGATCTAAAGTAGTTAAACCCGTAATTAGAATATACAAAGGTATTTTAGTATCAAAACTAAAGACAAACGATGCAAAACTAAGATCTAGTCTTTTTTAAAAAAAGCTAAAACAAGTTTGAGTAGCATTTATATGAAAAGCAGAGTAAAAAAAAGATAAGTTAACTTGTTTTTATATACTTTAAATCTAAAGTTATATATATTACAAATAAGTTTAATTATTTTAACTATTACAATTTAAAACACAAATAGAAACGATTTAGAAACAATTAACAAAGTATATTTATTGAATAGATTAAGTAGAAATAATTTATATGCATTTAAAAATAAAATTTTATTAAGAAATATATAAGCAAATAGAAATTGTAATATCATTAATATCTTATGTTCTAGTAGGTAGGATTTGATGAAACTTATATCATTCAATTCATCTCATTGAGATGAATTGAATGGTATAAAATTCATCAAATTCTGACTGCTGGTTTGTAAGATATCTTTGATTTAGTAAATATAACCAATCATTTAATTTTATGTGATCGATTATCTCTATATTTCATATCAGCGGATTTTGGGAATTTACTATTAAAAATTCCAATCATAATTAACTGTGAATAACTTTTGATCTACTAGTCTGTTTTCGATGAAACAATTACCAAAATGTTTGTCTCAATGAGACGATTCTAATGGACCCAAAATCGTCAAAATCCAATC
>CAJVQC010000606.1:0-12310 GCA_910592285.1 Racocetra persica | reverse complement strand
ATTGGTAAACAAATTCTTTAAATGGACAAGATTTATAATTAGTAAAAAAGTTTTTTATTAAAAGATCAAATTGTTTATGGTCAAAATAATATGAATTAAAATTAAGTCTTATAATTCTGTTATCAGTTTTGGTTATTTTGAATGTTTAATAAAATTATCTGACTGTCTATAATTAGAATATTAGTCTTTATATATAATTTTTAATATATCAATTGAAATGACTCAGTATGAGTCATCATATTTGTATTAGAATTTTCTAAAAATAGATTTTACTTTATTAATATAATCTTAAATTGATAAAATAACGTCTATATTTTTTTATTATATTGATAGAAAATACTCTATATACAATGATGATTTATGAAAAATTCTACTAATAAAATCGAAGTTGTGTATTAAATGAGTTTTGTAGAGCATATCACAGACTAGTAGAATATAAAATTTTAAGGCAAACAGACTAAAACTTGCAAAGATATTTAGATTTTTGTAAAAGTAAATATAGACGTTTTTAATAATTTTCTCTTGCAGAAATCTATTTGCGGAAAGCAATTCTTGAAATGAAACCTGCTATATGATCATAAATTCTAATACAAATATGATATTCAGCTATCTCTGTGTAAAATTTCAGAGTATTTGGTTAAAAATTGACGAAATGATGTAAATTTTTCGTTTGCTTTCTATAGATAGGATTATAACTATGATAAAGACGTTTTTAGAGACCATCTCAAGAACAAAAATTTTTTCCATTCTAAAGTGATTACTGTGCATTAATACCATCGATAAAGAACTTTTGTAAGATTTTTTTTGTAAAATTTCAGACCAAATGAACAAGAATTTGTAAAATTATCAGGAATTTTCATTTTTTTTAATTAAATAACTCTAATTTATATAGATACTTTATACCAAATAAAGAATTACTAAATATGTAAATTCTAAATTAAGACTAGATCTAGATGCTTCTCGATTATATAATTTATATAGTTACTTTATACCAAATAAAGAATTACTAAATATGTAAATTCCAAATTAAGACTAGTATTGTTTTTTATTTTTTTAAAAATTTTCATCTATATTTTTTATTATATTGATAGAAAATACTCTATATATGATGATGATTTATGAAAAATTCTACTAATGAAATCGAAGTTGTGTATTAAATAAGTTTTGTAGAGCATATCGCAGACTAGTAGAATATAAAATTTTAAGCCAAACAGACAAAAACTTGCAAAGATATTTAGATTTTTGTAAAAGTAAATGTAGACATTTTCGATAATTTTCTCTTGCAGAAATCTAGTTGTGGAAAGCAATTCTTGAAATGAAACCTACTGTATGATAATAATGCATTTGTAGATATGGTATTCAGCTATCTCTGTATAAAATTTTAGAGCATTTGGTTAAAAATTGACGAAATGATGTAAATTTTTCGTTTGCTTTCTATAGACAGGATTATAGCTGTGATAAAGATATATCTCAAGAACAAAAATTTTTTTCCGATTCTAAAGTGATTACTGCGCATTAATACTATCGATAAAGAACTTTTGTAAAAATTTTTTTGTAAAATTTCAGACCAAATGAACAAAAATTCATCAAATTACTTTAGTTTTTTATTATGTTTTTATAAATATTCTATAGTTAAGAGAAGCAATTTTAACAAGTTTCTCATTATATTTTTATAGATATTTTATAATTAAGAAAAACAATTTCAACAAGTTTCTCAATAACTATCTATAGTTCTGTTTAAATAACAATGTTTATTTTACTGTTTATAATCTGTCTAAAAAAAATTACTCTAGCTTTAATTGAAAGGTATCTAGATTAATCACTGATCTAAAATAAAAATTATAACAATGGATAACTATCATTTTCATTGTTAAAATTTCCTTTTTTGGGTGTCTAGTATCTACGTCTATATTTATAAAGAAAAAAAAAATATTGCAGATTATTTGTCTAAAAATTAGACATTATACTAAGGTTAATTATTTATATACTAACTACTAATAATATATCTAATATTAGTATTTTGCGAAATAATAGTAAAGTAAATAAAATATTTTAATAATAAACTTTCTAGTAATATTTATATAATCTAAAACAGAATTTATTCATTTTAATATTTTGATATATAGTTGCAACACTTGAGTCTAAAAATAGTTAATACAAAATTGTTTTAGTATATGATATAGTAAAGGTTATAATACTAATTAAATTACTAATTTTTTTCAAAAAAAACAATTAAGAAACAGTTTCTGGTTTAAGGCAAGTCTGTTTTTAGGTCACTTGATTTCTAGTATCAAAGAACAAACATTCACTTGATATAGAGATAGCTGGTAAAAAAAGATATTTTTTTGCCAGCTGACTTAACTTTAGAAATTCTTTTTTGTATTCTTTTTACTATACTAGAGGTGAATATTCTTGTGGAACAAGAAATGTTTTTTAATATCCAAATATCTTTCTAACTTATTCTTAGTTAAGCAATTTTTTTCATTATCTTGAAAAATTAAGGTAGTGCTTTAAAATAAGTTAGATAGTAAAGATCCATTTCTGATAATAATATTAAGCTCTTCACGACATATATTAATTGTTTTATCTCATATATAGTTAAGCCAAGAATATATTGTTTTAAGCCTTGGATCTAATAATATTGTTAATAAACCTGTATTATTTTGAGTTCTCTAATATTTTCTAAGTGATTCATATATGATCTGCTTTACTTCTAAAATTATAAATTGAATATAAAGAGCTTTTAATAGTTGAATATTAGAATTCTTGTTGTTTTCACTATCACTATTAATATCTGATACTATAAAAATAAGTAAATATATAAATAAATTATGAATTTGATAATTATTATTATAATATAATAATACAGTATTATATTCTTTAATATTAGCTTCAATTAAGAATAGGTTCGGGTTAATTGCAAATTTAGTTTTAAAAATTCAATAATCAAATATACAATTGATAATGTTGGGTATTTTTCAATACTAAATACTTTGGTAATTTTATCAAATAGTTCAAAAATGTTTATTAATTCTTTAATTAATCTCTATACATTTTCATTAGGCAAGCAGTATCTGAGCTTTTGCTATCATTTTTTATCTAAATGCTGTGAAATATTTAGATTAGCTTTTAACCATATAATTGGGTTTTTTAATTTTAATAATTGTTTTTAAGATAAATATTTTGAGTTTCATTAAGCTGGATAATCTTTAACTAATTGAAGAGTCCAAAAAACAGTATTTGTATTTAATTTTTTTTTTGAATTATTATTAATTTTACCAAATTTGTTAGCTTCACTATAAATATTAGAAACAGGTAAACTATCTTTTTCAATTACTGCTAATTGTGCTTTTTTTAATTTTTTTATTTGTTTTAGAAATCAAAAAATTTAACTAGTTTTCTGATTTTTTTTATATATAGATAAACCTTTATAATGCAGAGTTAACAGTTAACTGTAGTATATATGCTGCATACAGAATTTGTTCAACAGAATTCTATAATTGAAATACTTTTACCATATTGGTGCTATTATTAGTAACAGCATACATAACCTTCTTTTAAAGATTAAATTCAATACATTTATTCTAAATAAATTGGTAAGGGATGTGACAAAAATCAGGTGATTTTTTAGGAGGAGGGGTGTAAAAAAAGTTAAAATTATATATAAGAACCTGTTTTTTTTTTATATTAAGAGTATTAAGAGGAGGGAAGAGGGGTAAGCCTTTAATAAAAAATAATCAGGTGATAAATGACACTGCCCTAAATATATTCACCAGTATGCAAGTATGCTATTTTCTCATAATACAATATTATATTATATAGTGTCCAATCAAATATTATCTAATGACAAGTAATGTATATATATCTATCATTATTATATAAAGTTCATAAATCAGCAGTTGTTGTGGCAATTTAGCAAGATATAATTTCATATTGAAGAGATTTAACATTTTTTAAATAACTAAGTGCAATTTGATTTTTGATTAGCTAATTAGAAGGAGGACAAAATTTTGGATCAATTTGTTATAATTTGGCAAAATTTCTTCTTTTTTGATATAGCTAATAGTTGGTTATCAAGAATAATTTATTCTATAACTGCTTTATTGATTTTTGATTGTTTGATACCCTTATATAGAGTATTAATATTTATTATTTTAGATAACTTAGTTTGATGTATTTGTTGAACCTCAGATTTTAATTTTTATCATCTACAATATTATATAATAATTGCAAGTAGATAATCATGTTTGATATTGATTTGTTATAGAAATATTCTGTTTTATACTTTTTTCTATTCTATTTTTTTTAATAAAAACTTGATATACATCATTTTCACTAATTAATTTAAATACTTCTAGACAAAACTTCTTTTATTATAAAATTTTAAATAATAGGTTAAGAGATAATAAAATTATTTTCATTATTACTTTTAATATTATAAATTATTTTTCTTGATAAACTAGATTTGGGTTGAAAGTTTTGAGAATTCTTTTAAAAGTTCTCTAGAAAATCTTTTTAAAAATCCTCTTGGAAATACATTTAAAATAGTATAAAAAAGTGATCAAATTGGTCAAATCATAACAAGATAATACAATTTAAAACTTAGATACTATAATAAAAAAGTGATTTAAAAAAAGGGTTTCCTTAAAACTAAAGAGAGATGTCTGTCTATATTGTTAAGAGTAGATGCAAAGTTATTGTGTTTTATGATAAAAATATTAAAAAATTTAGTAAGTTTGTTATTTTTTGATCAAACTGGCTCTGTCAAAAAATATATTATATTTTATTTGTCTTTTTATACTACTATATTTTTTTAATATTTTACTAATGGTCTCACTCTTCATTTATTAGATTTTTTTACTTAATTGTTCATCATCACACTACTTTAAAACCTTATTGTTATGCTTTTGATTAATACCTAATTTAGTACTTGGTCTTATCTGATTTAAAAATTAGATATTATAGCTTAAAAAAGCATTTTATAGTTACTTGTCTTTTTATACTACTATATTTTTCTAATATTTTACTAATGGTTTTACTTTTCATTTATTGGATTTTTTTATCTAATTGTTCATCATTACACTACTTTGAAACTTTATTGTTATGCTTTTGATTAATATCTAATTTAGTACTTGGTTTTATTTGATTTAGAAATCAGATATTATAGCTTAGAAGAGTATTTTATAGTTTTAGCCAATTTAATACAATACTATAAGTATAAAATAAGAAATAATTGATTTATTACTAAAAAATAGGATCGGTACAAACAGATATATTCTAAAGAATATCTAGTATACTAAAGAATTCTTTTACAAAATTCTAACTTTTTTCTTTTTTTTTTTACTTCAGCGATCCTTCCTTTATTTTATTTATCAGAAGTAGATTACAAAAATGCCCTTAGCTAGCTAGGCTTATATGCAAATCATTAATACTATTATATTTCTGTACAAATAAAGAATCTCTCAGTCTGTCTCATTATCACAGTAAAATCATAGCCGAAGCCCAGAATTTTACATTAGAGTATGACCCAGGAGTGACCCGTCTAAGTGATAATTTTTCTCTATCTGAGATTCTCAACTTACTGAGAATATGAGCCCTAGACTTTAACAGATAGAAGCACCAACCTTGTCAGAATCACTGCTCTACAATAGAGTGTTGCCAATCTGATAACACTTTCTTATAGAGAAGTAAAAAAGAAAAAAAAAGAAGTGAGAATGAAACGAAAATAGGAAAAGTAAAAAAAACTAAGACATATAAGAAAATAATCAAACTATAAAAGAATCTAAAAAACTATTCTAAAATCTAAGAGAACTTGTTTACAGATATAAAAACCTGTTAACCAGATAAAAAACCATCTACATAGTCATAGAAATCTATACATAGAGCTATCTGACAAAAAAGAAACTAAGAATTAAAATACATTTTAACCTGTGTCAAGGGCTAAAAATTATATGTATATGACTTCAGAATGCTGCATATCTCTATTATATCACTCTAGTTTACAACTCTCATGAAATCTATCTCAAATTCTAGAATGCCAATTGTAAAGCCTCGACACGTGATCATTGGTTTTATTTATACTGAGCTGCTCTTTCCGAATTACAAAATCTTCTAATAGTTTTCATAACACGTCTTGTCTCTTCACTATACAAGATTAAACAGGAGTCTTCTCTATGGTCTACTGGTATCATTGGAAGCTACTTCCTCAGGTCCATCGCATAAGACCTTCATTTCTGTATAGTCAAAGCCAATTTAACACGAGACTTCTACATATTTCGATTTAACCCAAATAGGACTTTCTTCTCACACATGATTGTTGTATTCCTCATTCATCATATCGTAACTCGAGACCTTTCAAAAATAGAAATATAAACAATACTGATCTTTTGGAGAAGGGTAGCCAAATCCCTCACTTTTTATTAAAAATTATGAAAAAAGAAAATGGCAGAAGAGAAGTATAGTTTTGCGAGTTTTTAACCAAGGAGTATTATTTTAAGAGTTCTTTATAACCTTCTGTTTCCAAAATAACTTAGGTTCTCCTTCTACTTACTGTTTTCAGAGACTCTTCTGGTTTGGATACCGAACACAAAAGGAAGTTGACCCAGAAAAAAAGAGAAGCAAAAAGGCTTAACCCTTTTGCAAATCGTCCAAAACGTTCACTCCTCGGTATATCACATTTAAGACTTCGTCGACAACAGTTTGTATTAAGAGAACTTCAAGTTATTTGTTTACTTCTGGTCTTGAGTCTTCAACTTGCTTTCAGAGACTGGTTGGTACAAGTGATCGTTAGAGAGAGTTGCATATGAATTCTAACTTTTTTCAAATTTCTAAAATTTTCTTTTTATATATTAATATTCTATAATATAATTTGAAAATTAATTGTAGCTTATTAGTAAGATTGATTATATAAGTGCATATGATAATTTAATAAATATGAGATTTTATCTTGCAAATCAAATCTCTACTTCTAATTTTTTTGAGTGATAACCTGTATTAAAGTAATAGCTATATTGTACCTTGAGCTAATTGGTAAGAAGATGTTGTCTATTAAGGTATATTAGAAAAAAGAAAAAATAAGTTAGAAGTATAGTAAGGCTATGAATAAACCTTTGAATTTAGATATTGTTTGCTACAAGCATTTATTAACCCCATGCCAATTATCTAATCAGAATAAAAACTTGCTATACTTTGAATATTATTTATATTTTTTTAGAATATCTTTTCCAGAATATAAAACTTTTTTTTTTTTTTTGGTTTTAAGATAACCTCTTGATTGCATTATGCTTTATTGTTTTCAGATGTTATTATATATATTTGGAGAGTATCTTTTAGTTATATCTGCACCTTTTGAGTATCTATTTAAGTAGTCTACATATTACTAAGTTCTATACTATTTGCCATACCTGCAACCTAACTAGAAGTTACCTATTTAAACCTTTTGTGTCTATGTACTCCAAGGTCTATGACAACTAGCACCTTTTCTTCAGTTCTAAGAACTAGTCTTATAGGTGCTTCATTTTACATACTAACTTAAAACTATTTTATCTTTGAGGTAAACCTGGTAGAGCTCGCAGTATTCTTACTTTATACTGCATCTAACCTGCGCTTTAGTTTGGTATACAGAACCTTGGCCCACTACTTGCAGCTCAGTTTGCCCATTCTGAAAGTATATATAGCACCAGGTCGAGGTTATTGTCTATGAATTTTTCTCTAGCTTAAACTTTCTTCTGTTTTCTTTCTATAATTTAACTCTAGTTTGGCTGAACTCCGCTACCCAAACCTACTTCTACCCTTGTAAAGTTCATTCAAACTTCAAAACTGACTTTACAGTATATTTCCAATATTTTAGTAACTCTGCTTCCTTTATCTAGATTTTTGATCCAGATAGCCCAGTATGTGTCATTTATTTTTCTTTGATTTAATAGTGGCCTAGTTGATATTGGCGATTCCTATTCATCCAATAGTAAAGGCTCCAACCCTAGTTCTCAGACTTCTAATCTAGATGGCTTGGTAACTATGCACTTTTTCTTTGCCCTAAACAAGTATCCTCAAATCTTAATAAGCCTTTTATCTTGCCACTTTGTTATATATATTGCAGCTTCTTTACTTAGATTCTCAGGTTCTCTTTTCTATTGTAGCAGCCTGGTTGGTGTGAGCGCAACCCTAACACCCTGTATTCTGTCTAATTTAGTTCATATGAGGTTCATTTCCTGATTCTAACCTTTACAATAGCTCTATCAAAAAGATCTGTACTATCTCTCTACTCGAGATTTGCCAAGAAGGCTTCTGTATTCGCAGTTCTTCAAATTTATACAACCTGGGGACTTATCTTGTGTTTGTACTACCCTATTATCAGTTTGCATCTCTTTGTGTAATATTATATTACATAAATACCTCAGACCTTCTAGCCTTGCTAGTATGATCATAGTTACAAATATTCTATCTTAACTGATTAATCAAATATAGTTAGCCATAATATAAACAGAATTTTTGAATTTTCATTGCTGGTGAGATTCAAACTCTTGATCTGCCACTTGGGGGTAACAACTTGACTAGTTCGCTATATCACCACACCTCCAAAACTAATTTTTTCAGAATACAAAATTAGATTAACCAGATATATATAAATTTACTCTATAATTGTATTAAAATATTAGTTTTCAGATTATCAGATAAACAGATACAATCACTACTTCTTGTTATCAGATTTAGATGATTTATATAATTATAAAAAGTATATATAAAACATGATACTGCTTGATTAGTAATAGATTTTAAAGATAATTGTTAATTTAATAATCTTAGAATATGGGATCTAAATATTTGGTTTCTTGCTAAAATTAGATCTTGTTAAAGTTGAAGTAGATATTAAATTACTTGAATCTACAAATAATAGTGTAATTAAAATATATTACAAGTAATAAATTAGTAATTAGAATAATATATATCTAAATTTTTATAATATTGTTCTAGCCTATTATTAAGTATAAATATTTTTGCTACTATCAATATGATTAAATTTAAAAAAAAACAAATCAAATCAATAAAGACTATATTATTTTATAATTAAATAGAATAGTACTACACAAAATCATTTTGTACTCTACGGATTTCAAAATTTCTAGTCTGTTAGTTAAATTTTTTTTTGATATATAACAAATTAATAGACTTATATTTATATCTAATATTATAAAAGTTAAGAGATGATTTACTATTAAAAGATATAAATATCATATAAGTATTATAGTAAAAATTGGCAAGCATTACTTATAGAATTTTAATAGTAGTAAAAATGACTAGCAATTTTTACAAAAAGTACTATATAAACTTCTTTGTTTATTAAGTAAGTCTTTTTGATTTTTAATTAAAGTTGTAGAAGAAGTTTGTGCAGTTCTAATAATAGTAAAATTGCTAAATTTGGTCTGGTGGATTACAAGATATCAATGATTTATATTTTGCAATCATATGAAATTTTTTTTGCAAATCTGCAAAGAAATTTCATATGATTATAAAATATAAATCGTTAATATTTCATGATTTACCAAACCAAATTTAGCAATTTTACTATTATTAAAACTACATGAACTTTTTCTACAACTTTAATTAGAAGTTAAAAAGAGATTTACTTAGTAAAAAAAGAAGTTGATATAGTATTCTTTATGAAAATTGTTGGCTATTCTACTATTATAAAAATTCTATAAGTAATTTTGCCAATTTTTACTATGAAATTTATATCTTTTAGCCATAGACTACTTCTTAATTTTTTTATTTTATATAATATAGAATCAATAATTAGATAGATATTAAAATTTTCTATTAGTATTACTATAAATTCTCAAAATAACAGGTACCTGTGCATTATTTTAAATATGTACGCATTATTTTGAGCACGTGCATAAGCATTATTTTGAAATAAATAATAAATTATATATATTTTTTATAAATAAAAATACTTCAAAACTAGGTTCGATGCTAAATAAATTTACTTTCAGGCTTTAATTAAAGTTCATTAAAAATGGCCCAGTATATCATCCGCAATAGCTCTTCGAAATTTTGCAATATTTGTTTATCTTTGTTTACATAAGTTACAAAACTTTGGAAAGCTATTGTGAATGATATACTGAGTCATTTTTGATAAACTTAATACTATTAGAACCGTCTTGATCTGAAGAACAATTTTTGTTAAAGCTCAAAAGTAGATTTACATAGTATCAAACCTGATTCTGGAGTATTTTTTTTAATTTTTACTACTCTTACTATTAGCTGCGTGTTATTTCAGAATATGCATAGGTATTATTTCAAAACCATCTATGCTATTTTTAAAGTGCACAATTTTCGAATTAATATCCCTGCCTGTTATTTTGAGAATTTATAGTAGATAATCCTAGAATAATTTATAAAAAAATTAAATAACAAAATTAAAATAATTGCCACAATTGAGACTTTAATAAAAAATTAAAAAATTGAAAAAATGAGTTGATGGGTAATGCAAACCAAAAAAACAACTTTGTATAGTCTAATAAATACTATTATAAATTTAAAATTGTCTTTGTAATATTTTTTGAATTTGTAAAAGTCCTATATATTGTATAGCTCAATAGCTAGATATTTTTTTAATTATTGTGTATAAGAAGTATAGATATTTTATCTTTATATTCTTTTCTATCCTGTTTATTTGTTTTAACTATATGAAAAATTTGCAATTAAAGTCTTAAAACTCATAATTAAGTATATCTTTATACCTGTTAACTTTCTATAACTATTTTATAATATATTATCTGTATTTGTATTTTCAAAAGTTTAAGAGCTCCAAAAAGTCTTTATTAGTTGATAGTTTATTATATAATATTAAAGTATTAAAAAAAAAGATAGATCAAAACAAAATCACTCTTTAATTATTATATACCTATTATTAGAATTTATCAATACTTATTATTAATCAAAAAAGTTTATTTGGGCAATAATATGGTTCTGTCAGTATATATATTATATCTGCCAAATAACAAAAAATTATTTTAAGATTATTGAATACAAAAAGAGACGTGACAAAAATCAGATAATTTTTTAGAAGAAAAGAGAGTAAAAAAAGTTAAAATTATATATAAGAATCTGATTTTTTTATATTAAGAGGAGAAAGAGAGTAAATTTCTGATAAAAAATAATCAGGTGATAAATGACACTGCTCAAACAGTTTATATTCTAAATAACAATAATAATAATAGACAAAAAGTGATTTTTGTATATTTAAAAAAACTATAAAAAATATTAAAAAATATATATATTATTTTTTTAATAATTTAACTTTTATTAAATTTTTAAACAGTATTAAATATATATATATTATATCCCAGATTGAAAATTTTCTAATCTGAAAATTTAGCTATTTCAATTCAAAAATCAAAATAACTTAATTATATATACATAGTATTAATTATCACAGATAATTGTAAAATCAGATGATAGTAAAATTTGAATCTATTTTATATATAATTTTTAAAAATTTTTAAAGGTTTTTTTGTCAATTTGTTTTTATAATTAAGTTAAAATAAACAGTATAGATAGATTTTAGTGAGGCTTATATTTTCAAATCAAAACTTTTAAATTTTACTATTATCTGATTTTATAATCATCTATAATATTAATTATATACCAATATATATTAATTCAAGTATATTTAATTTTTTTTTGCATATATTGACAGCCTTGTCAGTATCTTTATTAGATCAAAGCATATACACAAGGTGTACTTAAACTATCTAAATTACAGATCCAATATCACTTAGCTGCCCCTAGGGATACCCAAGTACGATCTGCTTCACTGGTTAAAATTATTGCCCATACCGAAGAGCTATATCAAGCTAGCCTAGAAAACTATCACAAGACAGTTTTAAAATGAATGAATTTTTTACTACATTATATTGGCAATTTTCTCTTTCTAAACTATTCTCCTTTTTTACACAAAGTTCTAACTCTAATTTTCTAAGAATAAATCGAATAACTTCCTCTTCTGATATGAGATTATTGTCAAACTCCTTTCATTTGTATTTATATTTTTTCTTTCTTTTTCTTTTCTTCTAATTCAACCTGTTCTTTTTAATTTGAGACCCAGATCTTAAGAGTCTTCTTATATTCTTTCTTATAACTTTTTCTTTCCAGTTTATACCCATATATTTTCTTTCTTCTTCTTAAGGACTTGTTCTAATAGTTTCTTCTAAAAATATTCTTCTCTTCATTCTCTTTTTTTCGAGGTTCTTAAGTTTTCTTCTGATTTCTTTTTTTCAGAGTCTTGATCGATCTGCACAAGTTCTTC
>CAJVQC010000605.1:0-12322 GCA_910592285.1 Racocetra persica | reverse complement strand
AAATGTTAAGAGAATTGTTATATCACGAATGAAAGGTTTTCTATTCAAATAATATTAATTGGTAAGACTCCTATTCAAATAATATTAATTGGTAAGACTCTTTTCACAAATTACGTAACTGAATTTTTCGCAAGTTTAACCAAGATAATTTGGTGTAAAATGTAATACCTTTGTTTAATATTTTGCCTAATTTAAAGCTACATAGATTTTTCGCGAAAAAGTTATTTTTGCAAATCATTTATGCTTAAAATTATTAATATTAAAATAATTAGTAACATATACAAAAATTTTTGCTTATTAGTATATATTAGAGCTTTGATCCTACTTTTTAGAAGCCATTAGATTAAATTCAGATTCTATTTTACACATCCAGTTAAATTTGAATATAATCCAAATTGAGTAATACTCTCTTTGTTTCAGCAGTGTGAAAATAACTTTTTATATACATGCAAACTTTACCACTCAAAATGCTCAAGTTAAAATTGTATTTTTCCGACGCGAAAAGTCTATGTAGTAATTTTTTGGAAACCCAAATCTTGCAAAAAAAATAATAATTCCTATCATCGTTAGTTTCTTCTATTAGTGTAATTATTTTCCTATCATCATTGGTTTCTTCCTATCAGTGTTATTAAAATTAAAATTAAATTTATATGGGTCTTTTAGAAGTAAATAAGATGGTGTGTGATATTATATTAAAGATATGTTAACCATAGTGATAATCAAACAAGATACATGTTCGAATAATTTTTGTTAATTTGGACTTTACTCGAAAGGTTAATCATAAAAAAGAAAAATCGTCTTTTAACGTAATTCGTATTAACAAGAGATCTTGAATGGATCATGACAAAAAATTATGCTTTGAATTTTTGAAATAGTGAGCGGCCCCTTTCTTAGCATATAATTACGTACAGATCAGCTCTAGATTTATAAAATGTTCATAAATTTCATTTTATGAAAAATGGTAACCACAGTGAATAGCATAAAATCTATTTATGAAAAAATGTTATAAAAAGAGTAACATCAAGTTTTCAAAAAATAACAGAATGTCAATTAAAAACAGGTTCTTAGCTTTATTGCTAAGAATTGCCTATACGACAACTATCATAATTTGGATACCCAAATCCTCTACCTCCGTTGATAACTTCGGCAAAAAAATCAGTTATAAATTGTATTGCATACAAATACAAAGATTGGACAGCTCCAAAAGTTCCATGTATAATTGGCTCATAAGGTTCAATATACAAATATGAATGATGATAACTTCTGACACTATAAATTGTCCACAAATTAATACAAAGTTTTAATATAGATGGAAAGAGCAAATAAAATTTTGCTTACCGATAAATAATAAAAAGTATTAAAGCCTCTATAAGAAGAATTATTGCTAGGACTACTGTCCAATTACACCCTTCACAAGTTTTATTTTTTCTATAACATTTGGTTCTTTGTATATTATAGTTGTTTGATGATTAATGTTTCTGTAAATGAACTTGTTCAAATAAGGTGATAATTAATTCATATTTGACTTAATTTATACTATCTTCGCCGTGGTTATTCGCATTACCTATATTACAAAACATCAAATGAAACTCCGATACTGTTATCTATAGAGCTAATGATATATAAATTTTTATTAATATATATTGATACTTTAATAATGCTGATCTGTTACTCAATTTAAAATCAATTTAAAATATATTATATACGACATAAATTTTATTAGCAGGATTAAAGGAAATAGTATAAAAGTAGCTACGGTTTTCTCATATTCATTCAGAATTCCTATTATTTAAAAGTTCGAGAACCAAGATTATTAGAATGAAAGAGAATTTAATACAAATTATTCGATTATATTTAAAAGAACGGGAAGCAAGCATATTAACTATGAAAAAAGATAGTAGATTAAAACCTCCTTATTTGATTTATCAAAAATTGAAAGAACAATTTGTAGGCACCAACTATAATATACAAAGAACCAAATGTTATAGAAAAAATAAAACTTGTGAAGGGTGTAATTGGATAGTAGTCCTAGCAATAATTCTTCTTATGGAGGCTTTAATACTTTTTATTATTTATTGGTAAGCAAAATTTTATTTGCTCTTTCTATCTATATTAAAACTTTGTATTAATTTGTGGACAATTTATAGTGTCAGAAGTTATCGTCATTCATATTTGTATATTGAACCTTATGAGCCAATTATACATGGAACTTTTGGAGCTGACCAATCTTTGTATTTGTTTGCAATACAATTTATAACCGATTTTTTTGCCGAAGTTATCAACAGAGGTAGAGGATTTGGGCATCCAAATTATGATGGTTTAGTGCCATACTAAAAATAAATGGAATCACAAATATTTTAGTTAGATTATGAGATTTTATCACCAAATTGTGTTTCACGTAGCTATATATTAATTATTTCCCATGATTAAAACCGAGAACTTTGTAGTTATCTCTTAAGTATCTGCAATAAAAAATTATATTTCCCAAAGTTACGAACCAAAGTTATATTTACTAGAGTTACGAATTAATTTTACCAAAATTATTTTACCAGAGTTATGAATTAATTGACCAGGGTAAAATCGCCAAAAATCATGTGATATTGTCAGTTAATCATAATAATAATATTTAGTAAAATATTAATTGATTCAGTAAGTGATTTTTTTTCTTTAATTCTTCAAAATGAAAAGCGATCGTTGCAATCTCGGCAAACCAAGTGATTCTTTTAAAAGCATAAAATCCAATAAACACAATATATTAATTGTCAATTAATTGTCAAAACTAAATTTCCGCTAATAATAAGTGAAAAAAGAATGTACAATTATAATACTAATTATGAAATGTAATTGCACCAGAAAACCTTGCAGATTTTATTTTTAATGCTCTTTCAGAAGACTATAACTGATTATTAAGTTTTTATAATTCTGAAAAAACGACAAATCCAAATGGTAACAAATGGTTCAATAGTATTAATATAAACTTTGAGCCATTGCATAAGGCTGTTCGAAGTTATTCTTTGGCTAAAATCACCCCCAGCTGAAGTTTCCCCTGAAAAATGAACAACCAATCAGTTAATTTTACTAAAATTATGTTTACCAGAGCTACAAAATAATTCAAAGTTATATTTACTAGAGTTATGAATTAATTTTACCAAAATTATATTTACCAGAGTTACGAATTAATTCTACCAAAAATATGTATACCAAGATAACGAATTAATTCTACCAAAATTATGTTTACCAGAGTTACAAATTAATTCTACCAAAATCATATTTACCAGAGTTACGAAATAACTCTACCAAAATTATGTTACGAAATAATTTACCAAAATTATGTTTACTAATTAATCACACCAACATCAGAATTACGAATTTACCGGAAAAATTTTAATAAGAAGTCGAATTCAAAAATTTTTTGGATGCAAAAAATACTAGAGCCATGATATTGCATTAACGAAGTCATTAACATAGTTATAAATACAAAATAAGAATTTTTATATTTATGTAGCACTGAATTTTAAATATTATTTTTATTGCTAAAATTTATTTATGATATTTTTTATAAGGGAAGATTGAAGAACAAGTACCCAGTGATATATTCATGTCATCACATCACATGGCTAATCATTTGGTCTAAGTTAATATTAGTTTTAGATTTAGGTAATAGTATAGTTTGGCCCAAGTTGTTAGTGCTAGTAAACAAATAACATAATCGCATGATCTCATATGATGTAAGATCCTCAAGGTTGTAGTAGTTTTGTCTTTTGAACTTAATTTCTCTTTTCTTTTCATGACATATCAGTTGCTGCTTTTCTGTAAATGATATATGCGTTTTTTTCATCTTTCTCGATGCCTAGATTTTTTGTCGAGGCTAGAGTTGTGAGCTGTAAACTTTGTCAGTTTTAGAGTTAACTGTAGTTTTAGTTGTTGAGAGAAAAGGGTCTTTAAATAACTATTTCTTCAGAATAAAACCTCTGTGATGGAAAAGAAAAGAATATTTATATGATAATTACAAACTGTGTTTATTTTAAAAAATAAATATTTTAATTTTAAAATTAAACAATAAAAGATAATGTTTGAGTTTAAAGATAAATAAATTTAAGATCTAACACAATCTATTAAATTATATAAAATCAATCTAGATATATCTTTGTTATTGAATAAATAACTAACTACTTCATAATGATATTGCCTATCTTTGCAGAATTCTTTTAAATATTATGCAAATTCAAAAACTTCCACAATATCTATTGGTCTTCTTAAATGATTACAAGAAAAATAATTATCATTTTTATCAAAGTCATTATATCTTTTACAGACTTTACAATACAGTTGAACTGGTTTATAATTATATTCACTACATTTGTCTTCTAACAATTGTTTAAATATTAATTTAGCTTTTTTAGAATAAGTCTGATTTCCAATAACTTTATTAATAAGTCTTTTTATTCCTTTTTTATCTGATTCTGATAATTTGTCATCAATATTATCAAGCAGCAATTTTATTTTTCTTTTAAATAGTATAAGGACATCCTTATCTAATTCTTTATTGTTTTTGTTAAGATAGGGATGATTTATTTTGAATAATTTGTATGATGTTTTAAAATCAGAGGCAACGTCATGAAAACATTTTATAATTTTTTTATAAAATGATGACAAGATTTGGGTATTATTTTTAAATTGTTTTTTGATAGAACTTGAGTCTTTCATTTGATTTGATTTTATAATCAAGATTTAAGTATTTGTTGTTTATGTTTTTGATTGTAGATTTATTATCAAATTAATTTAAATTTAAAAGTTGAGTAGAGTTAGAGGAGCATGTATTTATATTCGATAACTTTATACACGCGTGAGTATTCAAATTCCGAATTCTAATTTGAGTTTTGTGATATATTTATAAACTTTAATTAATTTTTGCAATTAAAAATTTTTACGCGTGTAATTTAGCTCTATTTCTTTGTTTAATATATGCTTAATTTAAAAAAAAAAGATCTTTAACTAAATTCTTGAAACAAGAACAAAAGTTTTTGCACTTTCCAAGTGGTTAATTTTAAATAATTCAAAATAAGAAAAGGTCTAAACAAAATGTTTTGAGTGGTATTAGATTAATTTAATCATTTTATTAATTTAACTTTAAAAATAGCATTTGGCCAAAAAACATATTTACCTTAATAGTGACATGTAAAAGCGCCAAAATCTTCGTGTATAGAATTCCAAATTGAATCTAATTGGACCAAGAATACTTTGTTCAAAATTGGTTTGTTTTAAAAGTCTATGCCGCTTTTAAATTAAGTAAGAATATAAAACGAAGAAATGAGTGAAGGATTGGATCAGTTAGTATAATTAAGTAATGGTACAAAATAGAATAAGATATTTAATGATGTGCAAATAGAAGTATTATTGAAAACCACTCAGAAATTTTTTGTTCCAGAAATCATTATGTGATTACACTAAAAGTTTGTGCCACATTTAAATCAAGGATTAAACAAAGAAATTGAGCTTAAGTACACGTATGGATCGGATCCATTTAGTAGATATTTAATTACACGAATAGTTATGTCACATAGAGATTGAATTTTGTTTAGTACATTATCTGTTTAATTGTATAATTGTATACTATATTATACGGTCTTTAGTCTGAATGATTAACCATTTTGATAAGCATGAAACAAAAATTCTCATACGTATTCGGCTTTTATACGAATGGTTAAACAAATTTTGAGTAGTTAATTTATCGAGTAAATTAACCACTCGGAAAGTGCAAGACTTTTTGTTTAAAGTTGTTCTTGTTTCAAGAATTTAATTAAAATTAAATTAGCCATTTTTTAATTAAGTGCATATTAAACAAAGAAATAGAGCTACTGAATATCACGTGTGTTCACTTCAATAGGATTTCATCTTACACGTTATTAATTTAATTCTAAAAAATAGTATATTTTATTCTATTCGGACAAAAGACAATGCAAACTATAAATTATAAAGAGTATAAATAATCTATAGGTTACTTTAAATCTATGGATGTCGGTTGTTTATCTCAGACCTTGTTTGAATACTGCATTAATAGTTTACAATTTAATTTATTGAATATATGATCATGTTTCTTCATCATAGCATATCTTAAAATCAGGTATAACATAGCATGATTAAAAAAATTCAAAACGAACGTTCGTTTTGAATTTTTTTAATCATGCTATGTTATACCTGATTTTAAGATATGCTATGATGAAGAAACATGATCATATATTCAATAAATTAAATTGTAAACTATTAATGCAGTATTCAAACAAGGTCTGAGATAAACAACCGACATCCATAGATTTAAAGTAACCTATAGATTATTTATACTCTTTATAATTTATAGTTTGCATTGTCTTTTGTCCGAATAGAATAAAATATACTATTTTTTAGAATTAAATTAATAACGTGTAAGATGAAATCCTATTGAAGTGAACACACGTGATATTCAGTAGCTCTATTTCTTTGTTTAATATGCACTTAATTAAAAAATGGCTAATTTAATTTTAATTAAATTCTTGAAACAAGAACAACTTTAAACAAAAAGTCTTGCACTTTCCGAGTGGTTAATTTACTCGATAAATTAACTACTCAAAATTTGTTTAACCATTCGTATAAAAGCCGAATACGTATGAGAATTTTTGTTTCATGCTTATCAAAATGGTTAATCATTCAGACTAAAGACCGTATAATATAGTATACAATTATACAATTAAACAGATAATGTACTAAACAAAATTCAATCTCTATGTGACATAACTATTCGTGTAATTAAATATCTACTAAATGGATCCGATCCATACGTGTACTTAAGCTCAATTTCTTTGTTTAATCCTTGATTTAAATGTGGCACAAACTTTTAGTGTAATCACATAATGATTTCTGGAACAAAAAATTTCTGAGTGGTTTTCAATAATACTTCTATTTGCACATCATTAAATATCTTATTCTATTTTGTACCATTACTTAATTATACTAACTGATCCAATCCTTCACTCATTTCTTCGTTTTATATTCTTACTTAATTTAAAAGCGGCATAGACTTTTAAAACAAACCAATTTTGAACAAAGTATTCTTGGTCCAATTAGATTCAATTTGGAATTCTATACACGAAGATTTTGGCGCTTTTACATGTCACTATTAAGGTAAATATGTTTTTTGGCCAAATGCTATTTTTAAAGTTAAATTAATAAAATGATTAAATTAATCTAATACCACTCAAAACATTTTGTTTAGACCTTTTCTTATTTTGAATTATTTAAAATTAACCACTTGGAAAGTGCAAAAACTTTTGTTCTTGTTTCAAGAATTTAGTTAAAGATCTTTTTTTTTTAAATTAAGCATATATTAAACAAAGAAATAGAGCTAAATTACACGCGTAAAAATTTTTAATTGCAAAAATTAATTAAAGTTTATAAATATATCACAAAACTCAAATTAGAATTCGGAATTTGAATACTCACGCGTGTATAAAGTTATCGAATATAAATACATGCTCCTCTAACTCTACTCAACTTTTAAATTTAAATTAATTTGATAATAAATCTACAATCAAAAACATAAACAACAAATACTTAAATCTTGATTATAAAATCAAATCAAATGAAAGACTCAAGTTCTATCAAAAAACAATTTAAAAATAATACCCAAATCTTGTCATCATTTTATAAAAAAATTATAAAATGTTTTCATGACGTTGCCTCTGATTTTAAAACATCATACAAATTATTCAAAATAAATCATCCCTATCTTAACAAAAACAATAAAGAATTAGATAAGGATGTCCTTATACTATTTAAAAGAAAAATAAAATTGCTGCTTGATAATATTGATGACAAATTATCAGAATCAGATAAAAAAGGAATAAAAAGACTTATTAATAAAGTTATTGGAAATCAGACTTATTCTAAAAAAGCTAAATTAATATTTAAACAATTGTTAGAAGACAAATGTAGTGAATATAATTATAAACCAGTTCAACTGTATTGTAAAGTCTGTAAAAGATATAATGACTTTGATAAAAATGATAATTATTTTTCTTGTAATCATTTAAGAAGACCAATAGATATTGTGGAAGTTTTTGAATTTGCATAATATTTAAAAGAATTCTGCAAAGATAGGCAATATCATTATGAAGTAGTTAGTTATTTATTCAATAACAAAGATATATCTAGATTGATTTTATATAATTTAATAGATTGTGTTAGATCTTAAATTTATTTATCTTTAAACTCAAACATTATCTTTTATTGTTTAATTTTAAAATTAAAATATTTATTTTTTAAAATAAACACAGTTTGTAATTATCATATAAATATTCTTTTCTTTTCCATCACAGAGGTTTTATTCTGAAGAAATAGTTATTTAAAGACCCTTTTCTCTCAACAACTAAAACTACAGTTAACTCTAAAACTGACAAAGTTTACAGCTCACAACTCTAGCCTCGACAAAAAATCTAGGCATCGAGAAAGATGAAAAAAACGCATATATCATTTACAGAAAAGCAGCAACTGATATGTCATGAAAAGAAAAGAGAAATTAAGTTCAAAAGACAAAACTACTACAACCTTGAGGATCTTACATCATATGAGATCATGCGATTATGTTATTTGTTTACTAGCACTAACAACTTGGGCCAAACTATACTATTACCTAAATCTAAAACTAATATTAACTTAGACCAAATGATTAGCCATGTGATGTGATGACATGAATATATCACTGGGTACTTGTTCTTCAATCTTCCCTTATAAAAAATATCATAAATAAATTTTAGCAATAAAAATAATATTTAAAATTCAGTGCTACATAAATATAAAAATTCTTATTTTGTATTTATAACTATGTTAATGACTTCGTTAATGCAATATCATGGCTCTAGTATTTTTTGCATCCAAAAAATTTTTGAATTCGACTTCTTATTAAAATTTTTCCGGTAAATTCGTAATTCTGATGTTGGTGTGATTAATTAGTAAACATAATTTTGGTAAATTATTTCGTAACATAATTTTGGTAGAGTTATTTCGTAACTCTGGTAAATATGATTTTGGTAGAATTAATTTGTAACTCTGGTAAACATAATTTTGGTAGAATTAATTCGTTATCTTGGTATACATATTTTTGGTAGAATTAATTCGTAACTCTGGTAAATATAATTTTGGTAAAATTAATTCATAACTCTAGTAAATATAACTTTGAATTATTTTGTAGCTCTGGTAAACATAATTTTAGTAAAATTAACTGATTGGTTGTTCATTTTTCAGGGGAAACTTCAGCTGGGGGTGATTTTAGCCAAAGAATAACTTCGAACAGCCTTATGCAATGGCTCAAAGTTTATATTAATACTATTGAACCATTTGTTACCATTTGGATTTGTCGTTTTTTCAGAATTATAAAAACTTAATAATCAGTTATAGTCTTCTGAAAGAGCATTAAAAATAAAATCTGCAAGGTTTTCTGGTGCAATTACATTTCATAATTAGTATTATAATTGTACATTCTTTTTTCACTTATTATTAGCGGAAATTTAGTTTTGACAATTAATTGACAATTAATATATTGTGTTTATTGGATTTTATGCTTTTAAAAGAATCACTTGGTTTGCCGAGATTGCAACGATCGCTTTTCATTTTGAAGAATTAAAGAAAAAAAATCACTTACTGAATCAATTAATATTTTACTAAATATTATTATTATGATTAACTGACAATATCACATGATTTTTGGCGATTTTACCCTGGTCAATTAATTCATAACTCTGGTAAAATAATTTTGGTAAAATTAATTCGTAACTCTAGTAAATATAACTTTGGTTCGTAACTTTGGGAAATATAATTTTTTATTGCAGATACTTAAGAGATAACTACAAAGTTCTCGGTTTTAATCATGGGAAATAATTAATATATAGCTACGTGAAACACAATTTGGTGATAAAATCTCATAATCTAACTAAAATATTTGTGATTCCATTTATTTTTAGTATGGCACTAAACCATCATAATTTGGATGCCCAAATCCTCTACCTCTGTTGATAACTTCGGCAAAAAAATCGGTTATAAATTGTATTGCAAACAAATACAAAGATTGGTCAGCTCCAAAAGTTCCATGTATAATTGGCTCATAAGGTTCAATATACAAATATGAATGACGATAACTTCTGACACTATAAATTGTCCACAAATTAATACAAAGTTTTAATATAGATAGAAAGAGCAAATAAAATTTTGCTTACCAATAAATAATAAAAAGTATTAAAGCCTCCATAAGAAGAATTATTGCTAGGACTACTATCCAATTACACCCTTCACAAGTTTTATTTTTTCTATAACATTTGGTTCTTTGTATATTATAGTTGGTGCCTACAAATTGTTCTTTCAATTTTTGATAAATCAAATAAGGAGGTTTTAATCTACTATCTTTTTTCATAGTTAATATGCTTGCTTCCCGTTCTTTTAAATATAATCGAATAATTTGTATTAAATTCTCTTTCATTCTAATAATCTTGGTTCTCGAACTTTTAAATAATAGGAATTCTGAATGAATATGAGAAAACCGTAGCTACTTTTATACTATTTCCTTTAATCCTGCTAATAAAATTTATGTCGTATATAATATATTTTAAATTGATTTTAAATTGAGTAACAGATCAGCATTATTAAAGTATCAATATATATTAATAAAAATTTATATATCATTAGCTCTATAGATAACAGTATCGGAGTTTCATTTGATGTTTTGTAATATAGGTAATGCGAATAACCACGGCGAAGATAGTATAAATTAAGTCAAATATGAATTAATTATCACCTTATTTGAACAAGTTCATTTACAGAAACATTAATCATCAAACAACTATAATATACAAAGAACCAAATGTTATAGAAAAAATAAAACTTGTGAAGGGTGTAATTGGACAGTAGTCCTAGCAATAATTCTTCTTATAGAGGCTTTAATACTTTTTATTATTTATCGGTAAGCAAAATTTTATTTGCTCTTTCCATCTATATTAAAACTTTGTATTAATTTGTGGACAATTTATAGTGTCAGAAGTTATCATCATTCATATTTGTATATTGAACCTTATGAGCCAATTATACATGGAACTTTTGGAGCTGTCCAATCTTTGTATTTGTATGCAATACAATTTATAACTGATTTTTTTGCCGAAGTTATCAACGGAGGTAGAGGATTTGGGTATCCAAATTATGATAGTTGTCGTATAGGCAATTCTTAGCAATAAAGCTAAGAACCTGTTTTTAATTGACATTCTGTTATTTTTTGAAAACTTGATGTTACTCTTTTTATAACATTTTTTCATAAATAGATTTTATGCTATTCACTGTGGTTACCATTTTTCATAAAATGAAATTTATGAACATTTTATAAATCTAGAGCTGATCTGTACGTAATTATATGCTAAGAAAGGGGCCGCTCACTATTTCAAAAATTCAAAGCATAATTTTTTGTCATGATCCATTCAAGATCTCTTGTTAATACGAATTACGTTAAAAGACGATTTTTCTTTTTTATGATTAACCTTTCGAGTAAAGTCCAAATTAACAAAAATTATTCGAACATGTATCTTGTTTGATTATCACTATGGTTAACATATCTTTAATATAATATCACACACCATCTTATTTACTTCTAAAAGACCCATATAAATTTAATTTTAATTTTAATAACACTGATAGGAAGAAACCAATGATGATAGGAAAATAATTACACTAATAGAAGAAACTAACGATGATAGGAATTATTATTTTTTTTGCAAGATTTGGGTTTCCAAAAAATTACTACATAGACTTTTCGCGTCGGAAAAATACAATTTTAACTTGAGCATTTTGAGTGGTAAAGTTTGCATGTATATAAAAAGTTATTTTCACACTGCTGAAACAAAGAGAGTATTACTCAATTTGGATTATATTCAAATTTAACTGGATGTGTAAAATAGAATCTGAATTTAATCTAATGGCTTCTAAAAAGTAGGATCAAAGCTCTAATATATACTAATAAGCAAAAATTTTTGTATATGTTACTAATTATTTTAATATTAATAATTTTAAGCATAAATGATTTGCAAAAATAACTTTTTCGCGAAAAATCTATGTAGCTTTAAATTAGGCAAAATATTAAACAAAGGTATTACATTTTACACCAAATTATCTTGGTTAAACTTGCGAAAAATTCAGTTACGTAATTTGTGAAAAGAGTCTTACCAATTAATATTATTTGAATAGGAGTCTTACCAATTAATATTATTTGAATAGAAAACCTTTCATTCGTGATATAACAATTCTCTTAACATTT
>CAJVQC010000604.1:0-12328 GCA_910592285.1 Racocetra persica | reverse complement strand
TATTTGGTAAAAAAATTATATAAAAATTTTGCGAGTAGCTTATTTTTAGATAAAAGTAATTTTTACTAAATTTTAAAAAATTTTATTAAGTAAATCGATTATGTATATTAAGCAAAGTTTGTTCAGAAGAACAAAATACATATATTCTAAAAATTTTATATAAATCAAATAATTTTTATTAATTAACTTTTAATTTTTATGCTTAATAAATATAAATTTTAAAAAAATTTTAAAAAATTTATTAACCGTAATATGCAAAAACATATTAATAAAAAGTTATTCAATTTGGCTAAAACTTTCAAAATATATATATTTTATTCTTCTAAATAACTTTCACTTAATAAAGTAGATCAATTTACTTAGTAAAATTTTGACTTTACTATAGAGTAATTACTAATAATCATTAAATAGCTTATTTTCAGATATAAGATATTTTATGTTTTTTTTTAAAAACAAGGTAGCTTATTCTAGTAGTAGCTTATTTTGCAATATATTTATATTCAAACTTCAAACTGTTTACAAACTTTCAAACCAAACTTAGATCAAACTTAAAATTAAGTTTGGGTTCAAAAATTAAGTTTGGGTTCAGTTTAAGTTTAAAAAAAAAAATTTGGTTTGGTTTAAGTTCAAAAATTAATAAAATTTTAAGTTTGAGTCTGGTTTGAGTTTGAAGTTTGGTCAAACCAAAACCAAACCAAATCAAACCTAGGAGCCCTACTCAAAAAGGACTGAACAACTTAGAATCCTTGACAACCAACTTGTATACTGAGCCTGCTATGTGGACTTCTACCATGACTTGGACAGAAATGACTCTAGAAATATCCATTTCTATACCCAAGGTGAAGAACAAGAAACCCTAGTTACCTGTAAAATCTGCCAATATTCAGATATTTGATCCAGGATATATAACATAGAAAGCATAACTGAAGCCCTTTGGTTTTGCAATCTTGAACATATATATACATACAAGTAGTCAAGATATCCTCTATAATTCTAACTATAACCTTTGGACCCAGACTCAATACTACACCACTTTTTTTATACTAGTTAAATAGATTATAATCATTAGTAGATAAAACTACTTTCAGCTTTGTTAAATAATTACCGAATATATAATAAATAACTTTTTCAACAACAATTCAGCTAGCTGAATATATACTGATATTTGACAATATTCTGCAAGTATTTAGCAAAGACGAACAATAGCATTCAGCAATATATAAATTATTAGGGATTCAGCAACTACTTTATTAAAGCCGAATACTTTATAAAATAGAATCAAAAGTTAGCCAAATATAATTTGAAATATAAATAATTTTAACTAAAATACTAAAAATTATTTTAAAACTAGCCGAATGTTTATTGAAATTTAGTTAAAATTTTAATTCAGATTAGCTGAATGCTCATTAAAACATAAATGATACTAATAAAATTTTGTAATAAATATTCTTTGAAATGCAAATAAATATAGTATTTATTTTATATTAATTGAATCGCAAATTATTCTAAGCTAAATGCAAATAAATTTTTTATATTGAATTAGCTAAATGTGCTATAAAATTTCTATATTCAAATTGGCAAAAATATTCTAATATAATATTAATTTGTACTCATTTTTGCTTTTTTTAATTATTTTTTCAAATAAATTTAGAATATGTTTTGTTTTTCCTTTGCTTCTTACTTCATTAGATCCAATTCTTCATCTTGGTTCTGTTAAATCTTTTTGAGTACCACTTGATATACTAATTGTTTTTGTCTTTTGAAGCTTCTTTTTTGTTTTAATGTGATAACTTGTTTTGATATTAGGTTGTTTACTCAAATAGTCTATATCATCTCTATTGGAATCAGATTTATCGCTAGTATCACTGTCTAATTGTAGAATTTCTATTTCTAACCAATTTTGAGCCTCTCACTGCTGTTGATGTTTTTTGTGGTTCTTATCTTCTATATCTTCTGGAAGTATAATCTACTGTAAAGGTGCATATATTGGCTTGATAACTTTATAGACATTTGATGATTATTCTTGAATAACAAGGGTTCCAAGTTGAAAGACTTTACTTTTTTCAAGAAATCCTTTTTTAAGAATTTCTTGCGCTAGTTTACTAATCATTTATTCTTTGGTTCTTGGTAGTAGTTCATAGTCAAAACAAAAAGCAAAATAACCTTTACCAATTTTCTCATATCTTTTTCAATCTTGTGGCTTTGATATTGCAAGATGACCAAGAGTTGAATCAAGTATTCTCTGGAATAGATAAGTTATCTAGGTATAAAATAATTAATAGTTCATAAATTAATTAATATACCTTCTATTTTATATAAACAATTACAAGAGCGAATTGAAACAATGTGATCTAAAAATAATAATTAATGTATTCAACTGTTTAATATATATATACATAAACTATAATTCATACATCTGGTAATTGTTTAATATGCATGTATAACAGTTAAAATAAAAATTATTAAAACATATGAACTTACTTTAGAGCTTCGATACCATGGCAAAGCACATAATAAAACAGCGCCGATATTAGGTTTTTTGCTTGAAAAAATTGGTGCTTCACCTGAATCCGGATACACTATTGTGTTACCTGATTTATCAATTTGTATATTACCATAACTGTCAATTACTTCTCTATCTTCTGTGAATTCAAACCCTTTATTCTCATAATGATATCTTTCTTTAATAGCAGAACTCCATTCCTTATATGAATGTTCATATATAGCAATTTGTCATTCCCAATATTCATTTGCTTCAATATCAGTACAGCTTTTATCACCTGAATGAATATCCTTATTACTTATAAGGAAATAAATATCATCTGGGTCGAAGTTTTTAATAGCAGCGTCAAAAGCGAAAATAAGATAGTTAGCTGCTACTTTTTGACGATTAGCAAATTTCTAAAAAATTGTTAAAATAAAATTAGTAAAAATTATTATATAGGTTTATAAAAAAATTATTGATTTATATACTAGCACGTCTCGTATTTCTATTTACTTGGTATTTATTATACTTATCAGTTTTTGAATCATTCTTTATTTTTTTGTACCCAACTTTATGTTTTTTATGGCTTTGAAGAAGATCTAGTATATCTTTACTTGTATATGGAAATTGATCAATAATAGCATCTGAAATTTTTGGTACCCATATTTTTTTTATATGATCACATTGCTTTTGCCACTCAATGTCTAGATTGACAATAAATTCTACATCATCTACTTCAATGAGTCATTCAACAGTTTTATAAATGAGAGCCTAATAAAAAATATTTAGCAATATAGCACTTATAATATTAAAGTAGTAACAAAAATTATATAATACTTATATACCTGAAAAGCTAATTTATGTTTTTTATTTACTGGAATGTATTTGGGTGTTATTTCAACAATTCTGCTTTCCAAATTCATATTATTTTTTTAAAATCTTTTGTCTGCCCGGGTAATAATCCCAGTATACCAAAAAAGTTTATCAAAGCATTCTGCATTGATGACTTCTCTATCACTATAAAAACATAATAATAAATAAATCAATGAAGATATTATAATAAAATAACTCAAAATTGATAAATACTAATAACATCATAATTCAATAAATTTTTTGGACTCTTATCACTATCATAGCCATTAATATCTTTACACATATTGAATACAGTGCTATCTTTATCTGATTCAGTTACACTGTCAGGAGAGTCAGAAGAACTAGATAAATTATTATTATCTGTAATATACATCTCTATATAAGACCGTTTCTTCCCTTTATTGTTAGTCATTTCTCTGCAGTTTTCAAGAAGTATTAATGTTTAATATGAAAAAAAAACTGATAACATATGAATCTATATATGGTTTAGTTTAGTTGTGCTTGTCTTTTTATTTAAATTTAGAAAATGAACTTATTTAGCTAATTATAAAAAATTTTTATTACCAGTATTCATACAATACAGATAAAACGTGACTTTAGATATGTATCTTGTTTCAATATTTTCTGTCTCGATACCAACAGTACTTTCAATTTATTCACAACACATTCGATCATAGCATATACTATGGTGAAAAATATGCTTATTTTTGTATTTATTTTGAGAAAAAGAGAAAAATTTATGATCCTCTTTATTTCTTTTAAACTATATTTACTCTATTCGATAATATTTTACTATCATTATCAATATGATTACTAATACTAAAAATGGTAATAAGATTATGCATCTATTAAAATAAGCTTTGCTTGCATAGGATCTAACTATTTATATCAATTATATATACATATATACATATATATCAGTATTAGATATCAGTATCAATATATCAATTACCTGATCTGATTATATTATACAAGTTCTAGTTAAGTGAAAATAAGACATTTAAAAATAAAACAAAAGGACATCTAAGAAAATAATTAATTCTGCTTTCTGGCCTGAATTAAAATAGCAAGAATGAAATTTTAAATATAAAAAGTAAATATTTTTTATAATTTCAAACTCTAACCAATCCAACTTTAATAGATCACTTCAAATCTTAATATACTTAAAAGAAATCAGCTCATTATTTGAACAAATAATCAAAGATGTATAAAATTGCCAATTCAACTTTAATGCATCACTTTACATCTCAATATACTTATAATAAATTAGCTAATTATTTGGTCGAATAATCAAAGATGCATAAATTATGCTGAAATATATAAAATATATAATAAATGAGTTATAATTTAGAAGTTAAAAATTATAATTAATGTTAGTTAAAAATTGGCTATATATACTTGTGTTAAAAACTATAAAATTTTACAAGTATTTAAATAATAATGAATACTTTAAGCCTTTATAATAAATCCAGAGATCAGAATCAAATTTTATTTCCTTGCAAAAAATTATATCGTAAAATCCTCTGCCATTGTAAAAAGCACAAAGACAGTCTGGCAGATATACGAACCTGGAAAAAGTATAATCCTAAACAGCCCATTCTATCTATCCACTCAAAACAAAATATAAAGCATATTGTTCAAGATGATACCAAAAAGAATTTAGATATCAAAAATGATATGTTTTGTTCAGATGAAAGAAGTGAAGCTTTTTTTTTAGATGCAGAAAATAGATTTTATTTCAACTCTGATTCTAATATAGATATGATAGATATTATTAACAATATCTATAATATGAATATAGTGAATATCATTAACAATTCTTTTAATTTACCTACTACTAATAGTTGTTCTATATTTAAAAATATTACTAAAGACCTGCAGGTTGATAGCGCAAGTGGTTAGCACTCCCAGGTCACAGTTGCAAGGTTGCGGATTAGAATCCAACTAGAGGATAAAGGCTCTGTTAGGACCATGACTAAAAGGATCTTTGAGTATAATTTCTATGTAAGAAAGGAACAGGATTCATACGTACATAATGCAGTTTGTTGGCATAACCACAGAGTCGAGAATGATCATATAAGGCAAATCCATCAATAAATAATGCAAAAATTGAGTAAAATCTAGTTTAAAAATAAAAAAAGGCAAGTCATACTAATCTAATAAAAGAAAAGGGACCATGACCATAGGATTTGATACTCAGTGCGATCCCTGCTCATACCCAAAATAAAAAGATGACTGAAACCCAAAGATGGACCAAAAATGGCAAGAAAAGTACCGAAAAGTATGAAACAGATCACCAGAAGAAGGACCAGACAGAGGCTTAAACTGAAAACATCACCAGTAGCAAGGAGACAAATAAAGAGGTACCCAGGAGACCGAATATGGATTAAGAAAATACAGATAGTCTAAAATAGGAAAAAAAAATAAAAATAAAAATAAAAATAGACCAACAGACTCCTGAGGTATCTAGGAATACCTGGCCAAGGGGATATAAAGTATGCTTAGATGTATAATAAATAAATAAAAAAAAAATAAAAAAAATATTACTAATAATTTGTCAGATTTAACCTATATAATTAAAATAGATAAAAATAGTGCAAGCAATCTAAATACAATACATAGTGAAGATGATAGCAAAAGTAACTTGATTGGTACATCAGAAGAGCCATTAAGTGATTCTGATAATAAGTCTAGTAATATTGAACAAAATGATAGTATAGAAGCTCATCAAACAATAAATTATGAGACAGATTGAATAATTCTTTGAACATTAAAATACTAAATATGATTCAAATCTTCTAACATTGCTAATAAAATTCTTATAAAATTTTTAAGAAATTTACTTATAAATATTGACCAAGAATGTTTTAGTAAATTATCAACATTATTGCCTATAGCAAGACAACTATTAGGTCTAACAATAATAATAAAACATTATTCAGTTTGTCCTAGATATCACAAGCTCTATTTGATAACAAAAGTTGAAAATTATAAAATTGATAATATTCCAAGAATTATGCTTTGCAACTATATAGAATTTCCAAATCACTGTTTTGCAAAATATCAAGTACCATACAATTTTGAATTGTCAAAACAAGTGAGGGTCTACTAGCACATCTATTTTTTGTGCTAATTTGATTTTTCTACAGCCAAGCATATTGCAACAACTTTCGATTATGTATTAACAGCCAAAATTTGAAGCAAAGTTGCATTATTGGACTAAACGAAATATTAAAAAAGGGATCCAAAGTGATATATATGATGGTGATATATAGAAAACTTTAAAGATGATAAAATCAGAGGATATTTGTTTTTTATATCAAATACTGCTAATCCAAATCTTGGGCTATATTTAAATATAGATTGGTTTTAGCCTTTTATAGATTCTCAATATAGCGTTAGTGCCATTTATGCTGCAATTCTTAATCTTCCACAAGAGGACCAATATAAACCAGAAAATATTCTATATCTTGATCTTATGCCAGAACTGAAAGCAAAAAAAATTTAATTAATTATTTTTTAAATCCAATTGTAACTGAACTTGAAAATATATAGAATGAGTTAAAAATTCAATAGACCTTCGAACGAGTTAATGGAACTAATATTAGGGCTACTGTAATTCTTTGTTCGTATAATTTTCCTGCCAGACGTAAATTATATGGTCATGTTAGTATTAGAAGCAAATATCATCATTGCCAAAAGTGAACTGATCCTAAGAGTTATTATGGTAGTTTTGATGATATTGATCAATGGTTCATTGATACTGATCCTGCAGAACATCGTCTTTGTATATCTGAATAGTTATCTTGTAAAAATGAAAGCCAAAAAAATACATATGTAAAAAAATATGGTGTTAGGTGGTAAGAGATGCTTTATTTATGTTATTTTAATCCAATTCAATTTCTTGCAATTGATCCCATGCACTGTTTGTTTCTTGGGATTTCTCATTTTATTGTTAAAGATATTTGGATTGCTAAGGGCAAATTAACAAACAAACAACTTGAAATAATACAATTACAGGTTGATGCAATAAAACCACCCTCTGATGTTGGTCGAATGCCAAGAAAGATTTATAATGGAAGTGATAGATTTTCTAATTTCACTGCAGATTAGTGAAAAACCTTCATACTTGTGTATACAATAGCCACTATGTGGAATTTGCTTGATAGTAATAATAGACAAATTCTTACTTTACTTGTTAAAGCATGTAGCATTTTTATTTGCAGATTATTAAAAATAAGGAAATTGATAAAGCTCATAAGTATCTTCTTGCTATGGTTAAAATAATTGAAACAGTTTATGGTAGTTAATCAATTACTTCAAATTGTCATGCAAGTTTGTATCCTGCTCAGTGCTGTAAGAATTATGGTTTATTTTATTCTTTTTAGACCTTTTCATTTGAACAATTAAATAGATTTTTGGGTAAGTCAATTTAATTATTAAAGGGAATGCCTATTTTTACTATATTTTCACATAATTTTCAGCTAATAACTATTGTAGAAGTAGGTATTTTCTTAATGAATTAATATTACAATTATTACTAATATAATATTTATTACAATACAGGCTCTTTTTCCAATAGTTAACATCAAATAAAGCTAGAAATAATGCATACTATGATACAAATCTTATCATAGAAGAGCACTTAAGTCAATTGCAAAATTTCTTTCAGTTATTAGCAGCTTTTGATTTAATTAAGCCTCAAAAAGTTTTAGGAAATTTGCTTTATACTGAAGAAAAAGAACAAATCAATTTAGAAAGATTTATACAAATGTCAATAAATATAAAAATGGCAGCTAAAGGAACTGAACCATTTCTAGGAATACTACTTTTACCTATGAAAAAACAAGTTAGATTGTCTGAAAAAATTCTGCAACAACTAGCAGAATGGTATAGTAATATATATAGAAAAACTTATCAGTCATCTCTTACACCCGGTTCAAGAGACAGTATAGTAATTACTCCATATATTAATCAATATACTTATTTACAAATTGGTACAGAAATTTTCAGGTCGGCAATGTCATAGAAATATTTAAATAATACAAATATCCGTGCAAATACCTAGTATCCATAATTCTGTTTACATATATCTGGGTCATGTTAGCTTTTATTTTGAATATGAACTATCTATTAATGGTTGTTCAAAAGTTCATCATCTTGCATATATTAATTAGTTCGAACCAGTTCAAGAAACACAAACAAGGTTTTGGCTATCTTCTAATCAAAAAGAAAAATATTGCAATATTGAACTTTGGAAAGAGCACTTTTATAAAGATGGACAAGACTCAATTCTTCTGGTTTATAATATTCATAGTAAATGTATATTAGCAAAATTTGCTATTTCAAATCATAAAAATGCTTTAATATATCTTGCAGTAATTCTACTGAACCGTAGATTTTATTTGTAACAGAACTTGTTACTAACAATAAAACCAAATCAATATATATAATGGTGCTCTTGTATTAAATTTGATTTTTAAATAAAATTCAATATATCTTAATGAACTTTCTGTGTCAAAGTAATATTAAATGCTGATTATTGTTATTATGAAAGATTATTGTTAAGAAATCAATTATTTTAAAATAAAAAACGACAATAAAATAAAGTTGCACATTAGTTTTCTTGTATATATAAAAATTCAAATATTATATAATGCTGATAATTAAGCCAAATATTACAAGTTTTATATACTGTTAATAAATATAAGTAGTAGCAAACTTTAATAATTATAAAAATAAATTGTGCATATAAAGTTTTATATGCTCCAGTTACAGTAATAATAAAACTAAATAAAAGTTTTAGAACTTAAATTGAGATTCAGATATATTTTTCAAGTCAGTTCAAATTTCGAAATATAATAAGATATTGAAAATAATAAATAAATTTGGTAGAGAATCATTTGGCTAAAATTTTGCAGAATTTTGTTTAAATAACTTCTTTTTTCAGATTACATTCAGTTTATTTTAATAATAGTTGAATGTTTGCCGAATTTTAAATAAATAGTAGTATTATATTTAGATAATATTCAGCAATTATTCAGTAGATACTGAATAGCATATGATATTAAAAATAAGCTAAATATGCTATAACCTAGCAGAATATAATCTGATTGATGTAAAATTTAATTAGCATTCAGCATATTTGAATGTAGCAAAAATTTTTCATTTTGACTAGTACCAGAAGTGCTAGATTCCAATACAAAATGAATCAAATACGCATCTTCTGACTTGCAAAAATCTTGTTGCAAAAAAGCAACCAAGATATTGCTAAAGCTTTAGAATCTCTTATGATTGACTAAACCAACCAGTCATGGAATAATAACAAAATAAGCTTTATCCTTCGAGCTGAACAAGACCTACTAAATAAAGATGAAGCATTTCAACTACAACAAACCCTTAACTGATCTTTTAATACAAGCCACCTAGACTTTTGTAAAGAGTTAGCCCTTGCTAACCTCTGATGAAGTTTCACTGACCCTGTGGACTTTTGCAAAGAATGCCTACATATCAAGCATCAAGATAAACTTGATTAAAATAATAGATATTGTATTAACTATGCTACTGCACCTCCTCCAATATTTAACTAAGAAACTACTCCAAAAGAACCAGACATATCTGTTTCAAATTTAAAATCGGATACTATATCTGATAAGGCTGACAACCTACTATCAGAAAATAGACCCAACACTCCTGTAGAAGAAACAAATTCCAATCCTCCAATTACTTTTCCAAAACCAGATATTTCTTTATTTGTGATACCATATTTGTCTGAAAATAAACTACTACCAAAAATAAGCTACCTTCCTTTTTTAGAAGAAAAACATAAAAACATCTTATACTCGAAAATAAGCTACTTAATGATCGTCAGTAGTTACTCTATAGTAAAGTCAAATTTTACTAAGTAAATCAACAAAGCTTATTAAGTGAAAGTTGTTCAGGAGATCAAAATACATATATTATAAAAGTTATATCCAAATTGGATAACCTTTTATTAATATGTTTTTGAATGTTACGTTCGATGAATTTTTTAAAATTTCTTTAAAGTTTCTTTAAAATTCATATTCGTTAAAAGTAAAAATCAAAAGTCAATTAATAAAAAGTTATTTGACTTACATGAAACATTCAGAATATATGTAATTTTATCTTTTGAACAACTATCACTTAATACACATAATCGATTTACTTAGTAAAATTTTTCGCAATTGGCAAAAATGCTTTTATCCAAAAATAAGCAACCTGCAAAATTTTTGTGTAACTTTTTAGTTAAAAATGGTAGCTTATTTTCAGACATATACAGTACTACAGCTCTAACAACAAGTAGTCTATCAGAGTCAGCTTATCAAATAACTGCAACAAAAGGTTAAAGCTCTTGAAACCTATAACTAACAACTTATACAGATGTGAAGAGAAGACAATTAGTATGCTCACCAGCATGCTGCTCAATATGCTGCCCTTATAGAGTCATAAAATTTTTTAATAATCCCAGACAAGATGAAAAACTACATAAGGACCTAGACATTCATGACTCTACTCTTACCCCTATATTTGTATATACTATTAATACTTTTATCTCTTACAAAGAGTATACGACTCTCAAAAAAACATTATTAAATATTAGACCCTTCTCAGAAGATAAAGGACAAAGATTTAGACAACTTCTAGAAGAATTTGCAGATCTATTCATATCAGATATTAATAAACTAGGATGAACTAATCTAGTTATATATAGAATTTATACCAAAGACGTATCTTCTATAAATTCTCAATCTTATTTGATACCTCCAAGTGAACAAACATTTGTTAAAAAAGAAATCAAACAAATATTAGACAATAAGCTAATACAACCATCGAATAGCCTATGAACTTCCTCTATTATATTAGTATAGAAGAAAATAGTATATTATGCTTCTGTGTAGACTACAGAAAGCTAAATGCTATAACAAAGAAAGATGCTTACCCATTACCTTGAATTGACAAATAGATCATATTGGTTCTCTATACTAGATTTCACTAGTAGATATTGGCAAGTAACTATGCATCTAGAGACTAAGAAAAGACTGTATTTGTTACTCACTATAGAACATATGAGTTCAACATCATGCCCTTTGAACTTTGTAATGTCTCTGCAACCTTCCAATACCTAATGGACAGAGTTTATGACAAAATAGCATAGAGATTTGTAGTAGTATATTTAGATAATACTATTATATTCTTCAAGATCTTTAATAACCATTTAATCCATCTACGAGAAGTTTTTACTAGAATCAGACAAACTGAACTCTGATTGAACATTGAGAAATATAATTTTTGAATGCAAAGATTACTATTTCTAGGACACATAAATTTGCCTAAAGGAATTGCCCCAGACCCTCAAAAAATCGAAGCTGTTCAACAAATTTTACCTTCTAAGAATGTAATCTAGTTATGATCCTTCCTAGGACTAGTAGGATACTATTGCCAATTTATTTGCAACTCTTAGCTATCACAAAACTTTTGAATCAACTTCTTCAAAAAGATGAACTTTATAAGTAGACTGAAGCTCAACAAGACTTTTTTATCGAGCTAAAGCAATAACTTATTAGTGCTTCTATCCTTAACTATTTAGACTTCAAGAAAGTATTTATCTTAGCAACCTAATGCTTCATATTATAGATTTGGTATTACGTTTAGTCAACTCAATATCCATAATAAGGAACATCTAGTAGCTTATGCTAATAAAAGTCTAAAGAAAGAAGAAATAAACTATAGTGCTATTGAATTAGAATATGTCATAGTATGAGTTATTGAACATTTTTATAAATACCTTGAAGCTACCAAATTTATTTTAGTTACTGACCATTAAGCTCTCAAATAGTTACGTATTGCTAAATCTAAAGGAAGATTAGGTAGCTAAATACTCAAATTACAGCCCTATAACTTTGAGATTATCTATAAACCAAAATGAATATATTCCAATATCAATGTTCT
>CAJVQC010000603.1:0-12334 GCA_910592285.1 Racocetra persica | reverse complement strand
ATCACACCAAATAAACTTTAAAATTAAAAATACTGTTTATTTACACTGTATATTATTCTAATATATTCTAATATAATATAAAGCCTGGGGGTGTGATTGGATATCAGGTTTACTAAAACTCGGTTGCTGTTATTAGTATTGTTAATTTTTGCTTTCAGTGAGAATTGCTAATCTTCTAGTAGAAATTTGTAATAGTAAAAGTTCTAGTAGTATTATTAATTTGCTTTTAGTGAAGTTCTAGTAGCTTTCTAGTAGCTTGTGAAGTTTGTTTGTTAATCATCAAAAATCAGTTAATTTATTTGTAAAATCATTGTATAAAGTAAATTTAGAGATAATTTAAAATATGATTTATTGCATAGAGATTTTATTATACCGAGAGTTTGTTATATAAGAGATATTGTATATTCCAGTAAAAATTAAATGTTTATAATTTTAAAGTTTATTTGATGTGATGTTAATTTGT
This sequence comes from Racocetra persica, assembly GCA_910592285.1. Taxonomy (NCBI): domain Eukaryota; kingdom Fungi; phylum Glomeromycota; class Glomeromycetes; order Diversisporales; family Gigasporaceae; genus Racocetra; species Racocetra persica. The sequence goes on along the minus strand of CAJVQC010000603.1, from coordinate 11,871 downwards.
TTTTTTTTAATCAATCTGTCTCAGATTTATTGATTGTAGATATTTATTCTTTTTTATTATTAGATATAAACTCATAAATTGTTAGAATTGATGAAGTTATTATTTTTGATATCTATTATAACCAGTGTTAGTACCAAAATTGAAATTTATAATATATTCAAAGTATTTACTATCACAAGCTATACTAGAAGGTTATTTGTAATCAATGGTAGTGACAATTTAAGTAAAATTTACTTTGTAATATTGTTTAAATTATTTTATTTGTAATAATTAAAATATAATTTTTACAAATATATTATTATTAAAGCAATTTTATTTGTATCTACTTAGCATATAAAGAATATCACATGATATCTTTTCAAATATTATTAGCTTATAATGATTTGAGTGTAAAGTTTGTAAAAATCTTATAAAACAAAGAGAAGGTTAAGTTGTTACAAAAATATTGTTTAAAAATATAATATTCAGTATAAAGAGTTATATGCATTACTCTTAAAAATACTTAATCAATTTAAGTTAGATCTGATTTACATTATTTAAAGTAAGTTTAAGGAATATTTTAAAGAATTAAACAGACAAATGCTTTCTTTTCTGTATTTAGAGAGTTTATTTTTTGGAATTTTTGAAGGGTATATTTATTACTTTAATTATAAAAATAGTAGTTACAAATATTTTTTTCAAGAACTAGATGTGTATTTACAATTAGCTAATCTTTTTAATAATCAAAATTGAAGTTATAAAATTTTTGACAATAATCATCAAACACTTGTTCTTTTATTTAATGCATAGACTATATATACTGACGAAATTATTTTAGATTTCGGGATACGAAATTAAAATTTGAAGACGAAATTATTTTTGACCTATTTTATTTAAAAGACAAAATTTTTTGATACTTTTTTTGAAGAAACAAAATTATAAAGAACATTAAATTTGGATTACTAGATACAGTCAAACCCCTCTATAATCACACCTTCAGAATACAAAAAACCATGATTGTAAAGAGATGTGACTAGTATAGAGGTATTTTCTATATAGTTATAAATAATTGGTAAAAATAAATTTGTAATTATACTAATTTTGTGACTATAGAGGAGGTGATTATAGAGGGGTTTAACTATATTGAGATAATTTTGATTGAAAAAATTTTTACTTTGTAATTTTTAAAATTGAAATTCAAAATTTAAAATTTAATTTCTCAACAATTATCTTATTAAATTAGACCAAATTTTTTATCATTATTACAAAAATTATTGAATTTTATTATACTAAGTTGTTTAAAATTTTTAACTTTAGGCTTTAATAATCTGCTAATTTTTCTTTGAATTTAATTAATTTTTTTATTTTTAAAAAAAATATATCTCAAATTTAACTCTTATTTAACCCTTTTTCTAGTTATTTAAAAATCTTTAAAAAAAAATATGATCTAATCTATATATATATTAACTTTGCTAAAAGTTTTAAAGTTGTAGCACCTTTTTATGAAGAAATATAGATGTGAAAAAACTTTTGTCAGATACTATATAGATTTGAGTTTTTACATATTACAAATTTAATATGATTTTATTAAAAGTTTAAATAAATTGTTATGCAAATTTGATTTACTTGTGATATAGTACAGACAACTTAGTGCTAACAAATATATTTAACTAATTTCAAAATGCTAATTCTTGTTTGACCATATATTATATAGGTTTGGTGCTATAAAAAGAATAAATTGACAAATTTTTAAAAATTAATTTTTTTATATAAATTTATTTAGAATAAGGTCAGAATCATATAAAATTATACAATATAACTCTTTAAAATTTATAATTTCTTATGATTTATTATAAAATTTATAATAGAAAAATTAATTTTCTAAAGATCTTTTTTTTTGTCAATTTATTCCCTTTTAGTAGCATCAAGTCTATATATATAAAAATTAAATTTTAAATTTGGTCACTAAAAATTTTTATTTGTTGGGACTAAGTTGTCTGTATTATATCTAAAACTTATTTGATAAACTATATTTTATCTATTATTTAATATAGTAAATATTAATAGCACCTATTTTTTTTTTTTTTTACTTGACAAGAAAAGCTAATGATTCTTTATTAGATATATTTAGAATATATGTATAATTGTTCGAAATATATTACAACCTATTACTAGACTATGCTAATCTAATACAGAAACCTGATACTTTACCTAGCTGCACTTATTGGGTGTCCAAATATATTCTTGTTGCACTACCAGCACGTTATAACTGAGGCCAACACTTGCAGTCAGAGTATCTCTCAACTTTGAAGAAGTATTGTCATTAAATCGCTAGCCAGTGGAAAAGAATCATACCCATACTGATGCTACTCCTGTATTCTGAAACTACTATATCTAGCTAAGCCTATGTTTTCTGCTTCTACTATCTTGCTTCTGTACAACTTCTAAATTGGTAATATTCAGATTATAGATCTTTATGATCTCTCAGTTTGATGTGCCATGTTTTTTCCCTAAGGTATTCTGACATTGGTTTAGGATCTGCAGGAACTCATATCTCAAACCAGAAACTGCTACCTAGTTAGGTTCACTATATAACAGTATTGGTATTTTATTGTTAAGTAACCCCTACCACTTATCTGCCCAGTTACTACTAACCCGTATTTCAAGCCAGTTTCTGCTATCACAGCTCAACTACAAATGCCCTAAGTCTTAACGTTATACAGTTACTTGGTGCCTTCTTCAGTTTTTCTAAGTACTACCTGCTATGATAAGTTTAGAACATATTTTACAAGTATTTAAAACAATTTTAGTTATACCCAAGGAGTTCACTGACTCTAGTGATACTATACTACTATATAATGCTTGCTTCTAGCATATCATTATACAATATCAGAACAATTTTGGTTATTTCTAGAGAGTTATACCAACTTAGTGATAATACCTGATCAAAAAATGCTACCCGATTATCTGACAGATAAACCTGCAGATTACCCAGGTAATTGACAAATATATCCAGATACAAAATCTTACCTGGTGTACCAGGTAGAGTTAATTAAATATTTTTATTTTCAACTTATATAGATCATTTTTCTATCCAAATCGAATATTTCACTATTATATATGATTTGTATTTATTGAAATACCTTCTTTATTTTAGTTGATTGCTTATTGGTAATTGTTTACATATCACCATCTTTTTTAAAATATAGTATTTCAGTTATAGTTTAGTAGACAAAGTTATACCAAAATTTGGCAAGAAATTTTTTTGCTAGTATGTGAAAGGTGATTTCTTAGATAAAAATTCGAGATTAATATGGTTTTTTGTTGTTTTGATAATTTTCACAATGGAAAGTGTGGAAAGAAATTAGTAATGCCACACTAATCATGTTGGGCAAGTATTTAAATGAAAATTTAGAAATATTAAAACATGCTGATATTTATAATATTAGAATTATCGTAAAAAAGTATTATATATAAAGCATATGTTGTTTAATATAGGGATACAGAGATATATAGGGTAGAAATGTGTGTGTAAATTTCTGATATGTAATTTTTGTTAAGTAAATAATGTTGTCTAGCACTTTATAAAGCTGGCACACAAAGTCTAATAATACAGGTAAAATTTTGTAACACAGATCAATAATTATGTGCCACTGTATGAATTAATATAAAAGTTATGTATAGTACGTATATACGTATGTATAATTTGTAATTTTATTGAATTTATTATGCTGAAATAATAACTTAACCGAAACAGCTGAAAACTATTCGGCAGATTTTTTATCAGGTGTTTCAGAAATTATAAAAACAGCTGTAAGAGATTAATATAAATGTTATGAAACTTTAGTATACTCAGTATTTACGTATATACATATCTCTAGTTAATATACAGAAATATACATCTTCGCTAATAAATAACAAAAAAAAATTTAGGCTTATATATTAATTTGAAAAATTACCAAATACTTGGGTGTTAGCATATCTTCTATACAATTATAAGTCAGGCTTTTATTTATATTTAGCTTTGATAATTCAACTCAGATACTCAATTCGGGTATGTTTACCTGTGTATTATCCAGATATGCTTATCCAAGTATTATCTAGTATACTTATCCGGGTAGCTAAGTTCATAACCTGAATATCTAATTATCTGCGGATAACTCAGGTGATACCAACTTGGGTACTATCACTATACCAACCCCAGTAATGCCGTACTACTATTTGTTATTGTAAACCTCAAAAGTTGATAAATCCTGACATATTCGTCATAGACTTCTATATAGATATGACCAGAATCTGATTCGGTATCTTTATATATACACAGAATGTTAGACAATTTCTATAATCTTTGCCTTCTATAGTATTTTTATTCTGCATTGCCAAAGGTGCTTCTGATTCTGGTAAGGTCAATTCTTTACTACAGACCATCCATATATTTATCACTTTTCTCACCACTTCTAACTTTGGTTATGATGATTACCCTCTCAAGCAAATATCTGTATCTTCTTTTCAAATAAGGATTTATTAGCACAGTCCGTTGACCACTCTTCCAAACAAGTATTCCACAAGTTGGATATAGGAATATTGGTATTGCCAAACTTGAAGATACAAGAATGTTGGTGCTGCCCTGTTATTTAAAGACTTATTCACACAATCTTCATAGCCATAGTCTTTTGTAATGCTGTAATTACACATAGTGCCAATACTCTATATTTAGGTCTCCTTCTAGGAATTCCTATTCTAGCTTCATATCTGCACTTGGACTTGGCCACAGGGCTTTACATTCAATTATAACCCCCGAAGATTACAGAAACAAATTATTTAATTTGCTTCCAGCCTGACTTGAACCGTCAACCTTGTCTGTGGAGGTTTGAGAGCTTAACTAATAAGCTATAGGACCCAAATCCCTTAATAACACCTATTTATTATTTATTAATTTTAATTAAAAGTAATAAATTTTATATTTTTAATCTAGTAATCTTAAATTAATATATAATAGTATATACCCAAGAATCTTAAAAAAGTTAGGCAAAAGATTATTTTAATTGTTTTAAAAAATCTTTTTTTTACAATCAGTAATTTATATAAAAGTTAAATAAAATAATTATTAAAGCAGCTCCAAATTATCAAAAAATCTTTATTTATAATTGAGTAATACAAATAAATTAATTGGGTTTTATAGCCTAAGTAGTCAAATTTCAGAATCTTTGTTTAAAAAAAACTATCAGATCTATTTAAAAATCACAAAAACCAAGATATTAAATTTGTATGACCTTGTATTTAAAATTCATAGTGTTTAATATAAAAATATTAAGGTCTAGAATTTATATTATTGAACTTTTGGCTATTAAATTATAAAGATCTATTTTTATAATTGAGAATTTCAAAAATTGCAGATTATCTTTTGACTTCATTATCTTGTTTTTCATTGTTTTTTTAAAACAAGTCACAACATGATCGTAGTTTTTTTTCTTGACTGCTAAACAAAAAATGCAGCAAAACCAAAATGTTAATAATGTGCTATGAATTCAGATATATGATGAATCAAAAGATATATATATAAAATAATATTTTTAAGCAATAAAGATCTTTATTAAAGAATATAATACAAAGAACTGGTCTTATATATCCTTAATAAGAGATAACAAAGAAAAAATATTATACAGTTTTAACTTTGATGTGATTTTTACAAAGCAAGAACAACATTAATTAGCTATTTGTAAAGAGATTTTTATATACTTTACAAACTTATAAAGCAACCAGAAACTGATCCATCTTTTTTTGTAATTCAAGCAAAAAAATAGCTTAACTTATTTTTTATATCTCACAAAGGTGAACAAAATACAATATTCTTTAATAAAGATCTTTATTGCTTAAAAATATTATTTTATATATATATCTTTTGATTCATCATATATCTGAATTCATAGCACATTATTAACATTTTGGTTTTGCTGCATTTTTTGTTTAGCAGTCAAGAAAAAAAACTACGATCATGTTGTGACTTGTTTTAAAAAAACAATGAAAAACAAGATAATGAAGTCAAAAGATAATCTGCAATTTTTGAAATTCTCAATTATAAAAATAGATCTTTATAATTTAATAGCCAAAAGTTCAATAATATAAATTCTAGACCTTAATATTTTTATATTAAACACTATGAATTTTAAATACAAGGTCATACAAATTTAATATCTTGGTTTTTGTGATTTTTAAATAGATCTGATAGTTTTTTTTAAACAAAGATTCTGAAATTTGACTACTTAGGCTATAAAACCCAATTAATTTATTTGTATTACTCAATTATAAATAAAGATTTTTTGATAATTTGGAGCTGCTTTAATAATTATTTTATTTAACTTTTATATAAATTACTGATTGTAAAAAAAAGATTTTTTAAAACAATTAAAATAATCTTTTGCCTAACTTTTTTAAGATTCTTGGGTATATACTATTATATATTAATTTAAGATTACTAGATTAAAAATATAAAATTTATTACTTTTAATTAAAATTAATAAATAATAAATAGGTGTTATTAAGGGATTTGGGTCCTATAGCTTATTAGTTAAGCTCTCAAACCTCCACAGACAAGGTTGACGGTTCAAGTCAGGCTGGAAGCAAATTAAATAATTTGTTTCTGTAATCTTCGGGGGTTATAATTGAATGTAAAGCCCTGTGGCCAAGTCCAAGTGCAGATATGAAGCTAGAATAGGAATTCCTAGAAGGAGACCTAAATATAGAGTATTGGCACTATGTGTAATTACAGCATTACAAAAGACTATGGCTATGAAGATTGTGTGAATAAGTCTTTAAATAACAGGGCAGCACCAACATTCTTGTATCTTCAAGTTTGGCAATACCAATATTCCTATATCCAACTTGTGGAATACTTGTTTGGAAGAGTGGTCAACGGACTGTGCTAATAAATCCTTATTTGAAAAGAAGATACAGATATTTGCTTGAGAGGGTAATCATCATAACCAAAGTTAGAAGTGGTGAGAAAAGTGATAAATATATGGATGGTCTGTAGTAAAGAATTGACCTTACCAGAATCAGAAGCACCTTTGGCAATGCAGAATAAAAATACTATAGAAGGCAAAGATTATAGAAATTGTCTAACATTCTGTGTATATATAAAGATACCGAATCAGATTCTGGTCATATCTATATAGAAGTCTATGACGAATATGTCAGGATTTATCAACTTTTGAGGTTTACAATAACAAATAGTAGTACGGCATTACTGGGGTTGGTATAGTGATAGTACCCAAGTTGGTATCACCTGAGTTATCCGCAGATAATTAGATATTCAGGTTATGAACTTAGCTACCCGGATAAGTATACTAGATAATACTTGGATAAGCATATCTGGATAATACACAGGTAAACATACCCGAATTGAGTATCTGAGTTGAATTATCAAAGCTAAATATAAATAAAAGCCTGACTTATAATTGTATAGAAGATATGCTAACACCCAAGTATTTGGTAATTTTTCAAATTAATATATAAGCCTAAATTTTTTTTTGTTATTTATTAGCGAAGATGTATATTTCTGTATATTAACTAGAGATATGTATATACGTAAATACTGAGTATACTAAAGTTTCATAACATTTATATTAATCTCTTACAGCTGTTTTTATAATTTCTGAAACACCTGATAAAAAATCTGCCGAATAGTTTTCAGCTGTTTCGGTTAAGTTATTATTTCAGCATAATAAATTCAATAAAATTACAAATTATACATACGTATATACGTACTATACATAACTTTTATATTAATTCATACAGTGGCACATAATTATTGATCTGTGTTACAAAATTTTACCTGTATTATTAGACTTTGTGTGCCAGCTTTATAAAGTGCTAGACAACATTATTTACTTAACAAAAATTACATATCAGAAATTTACACACACATTTCTACCCTATATATCTCTGTATCCCTATATTAAACAACATATGCTTTATATATAATACTTTTTTACGATAATTCTAATATTATAAATATCAGCATGTTTTAATATTTCTAAATTTTCATTTAAATACTTGCCCAACATGATTAGTGTGGCATTACTAATTTCTTTCCACACTTTCCATTGTGAAAATTATCAAAACAACAAAAAACCATATTAATCTCGAATTTTTATCTAAGAAATCACCTTTCACATACTAGCAAAAAAATTTCTTGCCAAATTTTGGTATAACTTTGTCTACTAAACTATAACTGAAATACTATATTTTAAAAAAGATGGTGATATGTAAACAATTACCAATAAGCAATCAACTAAAATAAAGAAGGTATTTCAATAAATACAAATCATATATAATAGTGAAATATTCGATTTGGATAGAAAAATGATCTATATAAGTTGAAAATAAAAATATTTAATTAACTCTACCTGGTACACCAGGTAAGATTTTGTATCTGGATATATTTGTCAATTACCTGGGTAATCTGCAGGTTTATCTGTCAGATAATCGGGTAGCATTTTTTGATCAGGTATTATCACTAAGTTGGTATAACTCTCTAGAAATAACCAAAATTGTTCTGATATTGTATAATGATATGCTAGAAGCAAGCATTATATAGTAGTATAGTATCACTAGAGTCAGTGAACTCCTTGGGTATAACTAAAATTGTTTTAAATACTTGTAAAATATGTTCTAAACTTATCATAGCAGGTAGTACTTAGAAAAACTGAAGAAGGCACCAAGTAACTGTATAACGTTAAGACTTAGGGCATTTGTAGTTGAGCTGTGATAGCAGAAACTGGCTTGAAATACGGGTTAGTAGTAACTGGGCAGATAAGTGGTAGGGGTTACTTAACAATAAAATACCAATACTGTTATATAGTGAACCTAACTAGGTAGCAGTTTCTGGTTTGAGATATGAGTTCCTGCAGATCCTAAACCAATGTCAGAATACCTTAGGGAAAAAACATGGCACATCAAACTGAGAGATCATAAAGATCTATAATCTGAATATTACCAATTTAGAAGTTGTACAGAAGCAAGATAGTAGAAGCAGAAAACATAGGCTTAGCTAGATATAGTAGTTTCAGAATACAGGAGTAGCATCAGTATGGGTATGATTCTTTTCCACTGGCTAGCGATTTAATGACAATACTTCTTCAAAGTTGAGAGATACTCTGACTGCAAGTGTTGGCCTCAGTTATAACGTGCTGGTAGTGCAACAAGAATATATTTGGACACCCAATAAGTGCAGCTAGGTAAAGTATCAGGTTTCTGTATTAGATTAGCATAGTCTAGTAATAGGTTGTAATATATTTCGAACAATTATACATATATTCTAAATATATCTAATAAAGAATCATTAGCTTTTCTTGTCAAGTAAAAAAAAAAAAAAATAGGTGCTATTAATATTTACTATATTAAATAATAGATAAAATATAGTTTATCAAATAAGTTTTAGATATAATACAGACAACTTAGTCCCAACAAATAAAAATTTTTAGTGACCAAATTTAAAATTTAATTTTTATATATATAGACTTGATGCTACTAAAAGGGAATAAATTGACAAAAAAAAAGATCTTTAGAAAATTAATTTTTCTATTATAAATTTTATAATAAATCATAAGAAATTATAAATTTTAAAGAGTTATATTGTATAATTTTATATGATTCTGACCTTATTCTAAATAAATTTATATAAAAAAATTAATTTTTAAAAATTTGTCAATTTATTCTTTTTATAGCACCAAACCTATATAATATATGGTCAAACAAGAATTAGCATTTTGAAATTAGTTAAATATATTTGTTAGCACTAAGTTGTCTGTACTATATCACAAGTAAATCAAATTTGCATAACAATTTATTTAAACTTTTAATAAAATCATATTAAATTTGTAATATGTAAAAACTCAAATCTATATAGTATCTGACAAAAGTTTTTTCACATCTATATTTCTTCATAAAAAGGTGCTACAACTTTAAAACTTTTAGCAAAGTTAATATATATATAGATTAGATCATATTTTTTTTTAAAGATTTTTAAATAACTAGAAAAAGGGTTAAATAAGAGTTAAATTTGAGATATATTTTTTTTAAAAATAAAAAAATTAATTAAATTCAAAGAAAAATTAGCAGATTATTAAAGCCTAAAGTTAAAAATTTTAAACAACTTAGTATAATAAAATTCAATAATTTTTGTAATAATGATAAAAAATTTGGTCTAATTTAATAAGATAATTGTTGAGAAATTAAATTTTAAATTTTGAATTTCAATTTTAAAAATTACAAAGTAAAAATTTTTTCAATCAAAATTATCTCAATATAGTTAAACCCCTCTATAATCACCTCCTCTATAGTCACAAAATTAGTATAATTACAAATTTATTTTTACCAATTATTTATAACTATATAGAAAATACCTCTATACTAGTCACATCTCTTTACAATCATGGTTTTTTGTATTCTGAAGGTGTGATTATAGAGGGGTTTGACTGTATCTAGTAATCCAAATTTAATGTTCTTTATAATTTTGTTTCTTCAAAAAAAGTATCAAAAAATTTTGTCTTTTAAATAAAATAGGTCAAAAATAATTTCGTCTTCAAATTTTAATTTCGTATCCCGAAATCTAAAATAATTTCGTCAGTATATATAGTCTATGCATTAAATAAAAGAACAAGTGTTTGATGATTATTGTCAAAAATTTTATAACTTCAATTTTGATTATTAAAAAGATTAGCTAATTGTAAATACACATCTAGTTCTTGAAAAAAATATTTGTAACTACTATTTTTATAATTAAAGTAATAAATATACCCTTCAAAAATTCCAAAAAATAAACTCTCTAAATACAGAAAAGAAAGCATTTGTCTGTTTAATTCTTTAAAATATTCCTTAAACTTACTTTAAATAATGTAAATCAGATCTAACTTAAATTGATTAAGTATTTTTAAGAGTAATGCATATAACTCTTTATACTGAATATTATATTTTTAAACAATATTTTTGTAACAACTTAACCTTCTCTTTGTTTTATAAGATTTTTACAAACTTTACACTCAAATCATTATAAGCTAATAATATTTGAAAAGATATCATGTGATATTCTTTATATGCTAAGTAGATACAAATAAAATTGCTTTAATAATAATATATTTGTAAAAATTATATTTTAATTATTACAAATAAAATAATTTAAACAATATTACAAAGTAAATTTTACTTAAATTGTCACTACCATTGATTACAAATAACCTTCTAGTATAGCTTGTGATAGTAAATACTTTGAATATATTATAAATTTCAATTTTGGTACTAACACTGGTTATAATAGATATCAAAAATAATAACTTCATCAATTCTAACAATTTATGAGTTTATATCTAATAATAAAAAAGAATAAATATCTACAATCAATAAATCTGAGACAGATTGATTAAAAAAAAACAAATTAACATCACATCAAATAAACTTTAAAATTATAAACATTTAATTTTTACTGGAATATACAATATCTCTTATATAACAAACTCTCGGTATAATAAAATCTCTATGCAATAAATCATATTTTAAATTATCTCTAAATTTACTTTATACAATGATTTTACAAATAAATTAACTGATTTTTGATGATTAACAAACAAACTTCACAAGCTACTAGAAAGCTACTAGAACTTCACTAAAAGCAAATTAATAATACTACTAGAACTTTTACTATTACAAATTTCTACTAGAAGATTAGCAATTCTCACTGAAAGCAAAAATTAACAATACTAATAACAGCAACCGAGTTTTAGTAAACCTGATATCCAATCACACCCCCAGGCTTTATATTATATTAGAATATATTAGAATAATATACAGTGTAAATAAACAGTATTTTTAATTTTAAAGTTTATTTGGTGTGAT
>CAJVQC010000602.1:0-12340 GCA_910592285.1 Racocetra persica | reverse complement strand
AGAAAATATTCTCTTTTAGCATCTGCTTTAGTATTAAGAATCTTTTCAAGATATTTCTTTTGCTCATTTGGATTATCTGCAAGATATTTATGACTTACCTCCCATTTATAATTTCCAATAGGCAAATACTGACTCATAGCCCAGCCGTAAAGATTATTTGCATCGACATATGAAATCCATGTTGTAGGTTTAGATAGATCAAATGTCTTGCCTTATTTTTGGATTATTGATCTTGAAATAGCACTTACAGGCTATAGCTATATCTCCACGCTTAGCCTCTTCTATAAAATCATGCATAGATATAACTATAAAGAGCTCAATTTTAATACCTGTCATCTTAAGCATAGCATCCCAAGCTAATACAGATGCTGAAACATAATGACTAGGATCAAGCTCATAATACTGCATACATGTCATTCGAAATTGGGTTCAAATATCTGCCAAGCTAAGTATATCAATCTTAAGATAGAGATCATGATACTCTCCTAGAGTCTTATAACCAAAAGTTTTCTATACTTTTTGGACGTGATAATAGTCATCTTGTGAAATCTTGCCTTTAAGAGTACTATGAAACTCATGGATAGGAGGAAGCTCTGTTTTCTTAAATCTTTCTTGAGAATCTATATAATCATAAGGATAAACTCCTTTACGACTTGCTAATGAAATTTGATCTGAAGAATAGTCTTTAAAGTGCTGGCTTGTAATAGGATGATTGTTGCCCAAATTCTTCATAAGATTTGCCAAGCTATTATTCATAAATTGTATACTATTTATATATTTAAGCTGATCTACCTTCATAGACTTGTATAGCTCAAATATTTCAGCTATGACCCTGATTTGGTATGCATTAACAGATTGCCCAACAGATTTGCAAACCAAGTGAGAATCATAGCCCGAAAGTTATGAAAGATAACTGGAATTGGTATTTTCCATGCTTGGATTTGGAGTTTAAAATTATATGCATTGTAAGCAGGTCCTCAAAACTTACCTGTTATATGACAATAGTCCCAAACCTTATCTTTATTATCTAGACATGGGTATCTTGCTTTGCAGTATCAAATTTATCTTTATATATCCAGCAGGTATTTGTTTTAGCAAATTTTTTCTTGTCTTCTTCAATCACAATTCAGTCATGCTTTATAGCTAAGACCCTATTAATTTGAACTAATTCCTTATCAATTCTTTTGAACAAATTCCTGAGTAGCAGTTTCTCCTTTATATAGGAATGGGCCCCATACCTTTCCAGTATCGATCCAGTGAACCAAGTAGCAAAAGCTATTGGCTTTTTGTTCAGCAAGCTTTCGTATTTGCCCTCCATATTTCTCATCGCATTTCTTATTATCAGCCTCAAAGTCAGCTATAATAACACATGAAGCATTGATCATTCATCCATAGTTCTTAAACTTCTCAAAGTCATTGACATCTTTGGTAGGTAATTTGACTTCTTGAGTTGCTTTTCCTAAACCGAAATAGTGCTTTTGATGATAGGCTAAAAATTTTTCTAAATGAAAGCTTTGAAAGTATCGGTTGCATAGATGCTTTTTGCTACGATACTTTGTATCTTTGTATACTAATCCTTTATAGTTTTTGATCCAAAGAAAGTGATTCTTTTGCCCATACTTATCATCTTTGAATTTAGTAATATCTGTAAGAGCTATTAGATATATAATATGTTGTTTATTATAATTTTTGCTTGCTATTACAGGTTTAGGAGTAGCTGTTTCTTCTTTCTATTTCCAGATATTAATAGAGATATCTGGGTTCATCTCCTCAATTTTATTAAAAATACATGAGCAAATTGGAGTTGGCATAGGAACTCCATCTAAATTGACTATATCCAGATATGGTTGAAGTACAGAAAGACGTTGTAAATTTTTATTTTCACCTCTATTGCTTGCAAAATATGCACCTAAAGCATATTTTAAACACATGTCATCACCTGTTTGAGAGTTATCTGGATTAATAGTGTATTTAGTATTGGCAAGCTTCTTTGGAGTTGAGATATATGATCCACTAGTAGCTTGTCAATATATATAAGCTTCAATTTTTAATTTTTCTATTCGAACTAATCACTAATTTGATCCTCATCTTAACATTTCCTTAATATCTTTATCTATTTCTGAAGCTGACTGAGATATATGGTCATCTATATCATTTTCTGATAAAAGAGAACATATTTTACTTCTGTGATGACAATACATTATATTATTTTCCTTATCCTCTTTTTTTAGCGATTTGTTTACTTTTCATAATAGCAAAGGGCAACTAATGCTGACTTTATATGCTTCTTTTCATTAAGCTCGATTTTAAGAACTCTTGTAATTTCATTTCTAGCATTTGCTAATAATTGAGGCATATATGGTGTTTCGTTATATTCTTTATGGTCAGATATTGGTTTAATAAATGCATATCTCAGATTTTTTATAGATGGAACTATAGCTTTTCAATTACTTAATAAATTAAATTATCATGAGGTCTTTCTGGATCGCTAACTCTAATTTGAATAAAGTGAATACCAGTATCTAATACAGCATCATTTTCTATTAGATCTAATGTTTTGAGAAACTCAAATTCTTCTCGAGATAAATATTCATCTGTAATGGTCTGAGAAGTAGAAGAGATAGATAGATCAGAAGAGTTAGAAACTTGATTCAAATGATTACTTGTATCTGGTTCGATTTGAGGAATTGGAATTGGATTTATAATAGAAATAGATGTAATATTTTTAATAGGACATTTATACTTTCGATTTAAGTATGCATCTCGATCTCGAGTCGTTTTGAAATCATTTTTTGTACATCTTGGAAATGGTGATATCATTTTGTATATGGGTGCTGGTATTCCGTTGTTTGTATTAATATATCAGATCTTTTGTTTAAATTGAAATTTTCATATTTATATACCATGATAAGTGAATATACTTGTGATTATTTACTCAGAACTGGAATTATTTGTGAACATACTTGCCGTCAGCCTAAAGGATGCTATGAACATTGGAAGGCTAGAAAGCGTTTTCCTTGTAAGGTTTGTAATATACCAACTAGTTCAGAACCTGGCCTTTGCAGAAAACATGCTAATAGTTATTATGTTATCCAATATATTAATAGACTTCAGAAAAAGGCTCAATACTCTTTGAAAAATTTACACTAAAGAGATGGTATGATATTAAAATTTTATACCTAGTCTAAATTTTTTTACACCTAGTCTGAATTTTTTTACATCTATTCTGAATTTTTTTACACTTAATCTGAATTTTTGTACACCTTTAGATGTAATTTTTTGTGCCAGTAAGTAGTGAAAAATCGGCTTTAAAATGAATTCTGCTATAACAAATAATATTGGTATCCTTTTTGATATAAATTTAGGTAAAAGAGTGTGTTCTAGATATACAAAAATATTGGTATACTGATTGAGATTTTTGATGCGTAAATGATTGCAAACAAGATAGTATAAATAATTATTATCTTTTTGATATAAATTTGAGCAGAAGATTGCATTCTAGATATACAAAAAATGATATCACTATACTAGAATAACGATGCAAGCACAAATTTATCATCATTTGAGTGATGACACAAAATATAAATTTATACCCACTATTACAAAATATTATCCTTTTTGATATAAATTTGGATAAATAAATATGTTCTAGATAATTTTTATTAAACTAATGACGCAAATGCAAATTTGTATGCAAGATTGATACCGGTATGAAAAAATGTGCCTACTACTCTGACCGCAAGTGTTTGGTGATGCAACTAGGATATGTTTGGGCACCCATTAGAACAGCTGGATAAATGTCGGATAGCTGGTTAGATTAGCATAGCCTAGTAATAGGTTGTAATACGATTCAAAAATTATGTACTGTACTTCTGAGTATATTTAATAAAGGCTTCATCGGCTTTCCTAGCCAAAGTTTAAAAAAAAAAATATATATATATATATATATATATTAAATTTATATATAAACTTTATAGAAGTCTCTCAATATAATAAAAATTTTTTTATTTTAAATATAAACTTTACTATATCAAGAGTTTTTGAAATAGTAAATCTCTTGATATAGTGAAGAAAATTCTTCAGCCTGACAACTTCACTATAACGAAAGTGACTTGTATATTAGTTAACGTTAATATATCAAAATATATATATAGTTTGAATATAATTTTGGAATTCTAGTTAAAATCACTAATTATAGTGTATTAAAAACAACTAATTAATTAATCATCAATCGATTAGTTGTTTAGTTGCTAACTTGGTCAACTAAACGATTAATCGATTTTCGATTTGGAAAACTAGTCCCAACTGTGATTATAGTGGTACAACTGTATTTTTGCATATATGGTGAGGATAGACTATCGGACTTTTAAAAAATAATTTGTATAAATAAGTTACGTACGTACGGACACTAGCTCCGAGCCGCAGGCCGCAGTAGAGGGATACGGTTTTCCAATATCTATAAGACCTTGATTTTTTTTACTTTTTGTATAATTAACTCACCCAAATTTGCTTGACAAATGACAGCTTCCCGGGGCTTATTTGGTGGTGCTATCGTAGCTGATATACCATCTAGATTTAGTGATGTCAGGTATGTTAATATATTTTTTAATTTGTTTAATTCATAATCGTCACTTTTTTATCAATTCAGAATAGATATGTAAACAAACGACCCTAACAATGTTTCTTGATAACATCATAGCGAAATTCGTGAAGTTGCAGATAACCAAGAGGTTTTCGCGGACATTAATTCGGATCAAAGTATTATTATTGAGATACTACAATACGTTAATGAGCCTTCAAATGAAGATGCCATTAGGTAATTCCTTAAGCTATTTGATTTTTTCTTTATTTTATTCCATTTTATTTATATTAAATAATATCATAGATACCATTTTAAATCCTTGGCCTATGACAACGATGCCGAAGAATTTAATAATATATTACAAATAACTGAATTGGCCACTTCTGATGTCCCATATCTCCCGTAAGTTTTCAGACAAAAAAATTGTTATTCCGACCTAAGTTATTATCCCTTTCATATGAATATAAATCTTTTTATGACGCAAACAACTTTCCTATTTAAAAGTCTTGATACACCAAAATGCCTACTCATCGGCCAACAACAAGTTACCAAATTTAACGAGCGTGATCCGTCCTCTCGAAATTTATTAACAATTTTCATGGCACTATTCAGATTCCCAAATATCATGACAGACATAGTTGTCACCAGCAATATACCCGTAGCTATTGGTGCTACTAGCAGTAGCAGATTGGTAGCACGAGAAGGGAATGCTAATGAAGGGTATGAAGAGTTCAGGAGGATTTTGGCTAGTTTTGAGATTAGGGATTGGGGATTGTTTAATGCATAATGAGATTCTTAGTTTAATTTAAATGTGTTTTCAAATAAATTTTTGTGAAAATTTAAAAGTTTGGTAATTTATAAGCATGTCATTTTTACTATTGACGCGTGATTACAACTTCTCTAAATTTTTGCACATATTCAGTAAAACATTGCAATGTTGATGTATCTGAAGTAACACCCGGCTAAGTCCATGAAATTAGTATCTTTAGATATTTATTCCAAATAGGTTACTAGTCCGACAAGTATATATAGCGCACCTATTCACTATTAAAACACTTATAAATTGCTCTTTCAAATATCGTTAATATATAACTCTATAATCTGTCGATAAACCAGATAATAAAATACCTCATCAACAGTACTATCTATTTTAGTTTACTTAAACAACTTCTTTTTTTTTTGTTTTTTATATAGCTTGCAATACATATCGACCGATTTTGTTTGACCCCAAAATTAGCCAATCATGATTGAGAATCCTTCATTATCTAAAAATAACTAAACTCTTCAACAATTAGTAATAGTTTTTTCTTTTACAGTTTAGAGTAGCTGCTTTTTAATATTTATTGTTTATCTTATATAAAGGCTAAAAAAGGTTTTATTAAATGTTTTATTTGTTATTTTTATATTACTTAATATTAATAGCAAAAGTTCATATAACAGATTATTAAAAAAAGAACCTAAAAATCAAATCAGTAGATATAATATACTGTAAATTCTCGGAATAGTGGGCATCTGCGTGCTATTTTGACTATGTGCATGCTATTTTGAGTATGCCCATGGGCGTTATTTTGTATCAAGGTTTGATTTTTAATAAACTTGATTGCCAAAAGATCATATGTAAAAACAGAAAAAAGAGACCAAAAAACTAATAAATTAAAAAAAAACAAAATCTGGATTTGACAAGTAATTCTATATGTGGTGCATGTTATTTTGGAACGCATATGAGTGTTATTTCAAATCTGTATATGTTATTTTTAGGAGCACAAATTTTGAATTAACATCCATGCCCACTATTCTGAGAATTTATGATATGAATATATTATTTTTTTATATTCTAATTTTTTTATATTTACTATTAGTTATTTTTTTTTTTAGATAATCCTGTTTACTTTTATTTGAAGATTAAAATAAGCTATTACATAAGCATGTATTAAGGACATGCCATTGATTATATAATTTTTATATAGATACATGGTCTAGCTGAATGATTACATTATATATATATATAATATATAACCAAATATACAATATATATAATATATAAAGGGTATGGCTATTTATACCATGATTTTTGCTATTTGCACTATTAGTTTGGCCAGAATTAGTTAGAGTTAGGGTATAATTTTAGTCAAATTGATGGTGCAAATAGCAAAAATCGTGGTGCAAATAGCAATTCCTTATATAAATTATATATATATTATAAGAGATTTATTTTATAGTGCTATAGCACTATGGTGCTAGAATATTGTGACCAATTAAATTTAAGATCAGGTATAACATGCAGATTACTTCTTTGTATAACAAAAATAATAAAATTTTAAAAAATTAATTATATCTTAAAATTTTACTTAAAAAAACATCTTTTGTGTTCTAATAAAAAAAATTCCTTGCAAAATTTTAGATGCTTTTTCTAATCTTAACCTCAGCTTTAATCTAAACCTAATTAAAAATTTTATTTTTGTAAAGATTAGATTATTTTGATTTACATATTATACCAATTTTGTATTTATATATAGGTAGTACTATAACACTATAGCACTATAATAATATTTCTATATTATAATATTAAATAACTTTTGATCTACTAGTCCAATTTGAATGATTTAACTATCAAAATATTTGTCTTGATGAAATGATTCTAATAAATCTAAAATTGCTAAACTTTAATCACAGAATCCTGAGATTGTTAAAGTTTTTGTACTATTTTATATATAATAAAATTAATTTATTATATATAAAATAATACAAAAAATCTTAATAATCTTAGGATCCTGTGATTAGATTTAACAAATTTAGACTATTAGAATCATCTTATCAAGATAAACATTTTGATAGTTAAATAATTTAAAACAAACCAGTAAATCAAAAGTTATTCAATTTTAAAAATATTAAAAATTTTTTTAATAATCAATTAAATCAGCTAATTAGAATCAAGCTAGAAGTGATCATACTATATATAGATAGAGGCGATTACTAAGTAAAAAATATTACATAATAAATGACACATCTCTAACTATATTCTATACAATCTTAACTAAAAGTAAAACTTATTTAGTTTTATCTTATAGTTGTCAAAACTTTTACTTGCAGTTAGAGTGAACTATTAAACTACTATATTGTATTTAAATATGATCTGCTGAAGCTATACTTGATCTCTTCTAAAGATTTAAAATTTGTTTTAGACTTATTTTTTCTAGGATTAATAGTTGTATATAGTTAATCTCATTAAGATTCTTGTTCTATAATAAAATGCTATCAATCTAATAACACTTTCTTATAAAAAAAATATCAAAAAAAAGTAGAAGAAAACAAATATATATACAAAAATAAGTACTAATATAAAGAAATCTAAAAACAACTTAAAATCTACTAAAATATTATTACTAGAAAAAGAAAACCTACTAACTAGATAAAAACTTCTAACTATATAGAGTAATAAATTATTTATATTAAAATGTTACAAGAAATTTAATATAAAAAAATAAATAAAATATACTATAAGAGCAGTGACAGATATTATGTAATATTATTTTACTATAGAAATATCTTTCTTTCTCACATAAATCAATTCTGATTAGCTAATTTAAAAATATTTATTTTTTTTATTTATTTTATTTTTTTAATATATTAGCAGCTTCGCCTATATTTTTATTAAATTAAAGCAATATACAGGTATATCTAAACTATCTAAGCTACAGATCTGATATCACTCAGCTTCCTCTAAAAGTGTCAAAGTGTGGTCTGCTTCACCGGTTAAGGCTATTGCCTACTCTGGAGGGCTATACCAAGCTAACTAAAGAAACTATCAACAAATGATTTTAAAACGAAAGAATTTTTAACTAAACTAAATTAGCAATTTACCTTTTCTTCTAGACTATCCTCCTTTTCATAACAGTATTTTAAATCTAGTTTTCTAAAATTAAACAATTTTATTCTATCTTTTAGCCAAAGGTTATTGCCAGAATTCCTTCATTCATATTTGTATTTCTTTTTCCTCTTTTTCCAATTTGATATAACTTTATCTATCAAGAACTTTAACCTATCCTTTCCTATATAGGACCTAGTTCTCAAGAGTCTTATTAATTTTATAGCTCTGTATTCTTCTTCTATTTATTGGGAGCTTTTTCTGTAGGTCTTCTCTAGATATATTCTTCTATAGACCTTCTTTTCTTCAAAATATCATAAATCTTTTTTTGTTCTTTCTGTTATTAAATCTTGTATAGTCTGTCTGGAGCCTATTTCTTTTAAGATAGATATGCCTAATTTGACGCAGATAATATTTTTGATAAATATCACATAATATATTAGCTGATTTTAGTATCATTCGATTTGTCTCATCGAGACGAATCAAATGATACCAAAATCATCCAATTCTAATCACTAAATAATAAGATAACACTTATTAAAAGATGTCTAGAAAATATATTCCTAATTTGATATAGTGTCTAATTTGATGCAAGTAAATGTTTATAATAAATATCATGTAGTGTATCGATCAGAATCGCAAGATTTTGGTACCATTCGATTTGTATTATTGAGATGAATCAAATGATATCAAAATCTTATAATTCTGATCGATACACCACATGATATTTATCATAAATGTTTATTTGTATTAAATTAGACATATCTATCTTGGGCTATTTTGGTTAAATAGAGTATCTCGAAAACTATCAATCAGAATCACAAGATTTTGGTACTATTTGATTTGTCTTTATAAGATGAATCGAATGGTACCAGAATTATATAGTTCTGATTGACAGTTCACAAGATATCGTCATACGTCAAATTAGAAATTGTGTCAAATTAGATATATTTACCTTATATCTTGGAAATAAAGATCTTCTTCTTTTCTTTCTTTTATTTTTTTTTTTTCTTTCTAAGCTTTGGTTTTCTTCCTAAAAACTTCTCTTGTATTTTAGTAAAGATTTTCAGTTTTCATAAATTTTTACAAAGATCTTTTCTAATATTTCTAATAATGTGTCTTTTTTCTTCTTTTTCCAATTTTTGACTTTTAACGATCTATATGCCAATTGTCTTAAGGTAAAATCTTGTTGATAATCTCTTAGGTTTTTAGACATTGTACCCATTTTACAAGCAGCTCTTCTTTTTTCTTCTTCCATGTTTTCTTGTTGATTTGTGAGTCTTTAATACTTATTTGATATATTACTTCTATCAACCATTCAGTTGGAGTTGCAAATTTGACTTGTGGACTTGATTTCTCTTAGATCTTATTTAAGGTTTCTGTTTTCATAATGCTTTCAACATTTTGTTCTCTGCTTTTAATTTTTTTTCTTCTCTCTTCTTTTTTGATTTTTCTTTTTTTCCTTTTCTAGTTTGCTGTAGCAAGTTCAATTTCAATAAAAACTTTAAAGTATACTATTAGAGTTCTTAGTGCTAATTTGTTTTGCTGCTTTTGTCAAGTTTTTCTTTGTTCTTGAAGTCTCTTGCTCCAATCTATTTCTAACTTTGATTTAATCTCAGCAGCTTGTTTTTTCTTTAGATGAGCTTGTATTTTTCTTTTTGCTTCTTTGGCTTTTCTTTTCTTTTCTTGTTAGTTTGCTGCAGTAGTCTTGCTAGATTCTTTAAGTTGAAGTATTATAGACTCTAGGGCTGTTTTGTTGTGCTGTTTTTGTCAGCTATTCTTTTGTCTTGGAGTCTCTTGCTCCATCCTATCTCTAGTTTTACCTTTATTTTAGTATCTTGTTTTTCCTGTCTTCTAGTAAACTTCTTATTTTGTTAGCTATTCTTAGTTTTAATATTGTACTGTATACCTCTTTATATATAATAAAATTGAGTAGATCTTCTTCTTCTTGTATTGCCTAATAAAAGTCAAAATAATTTCTTTCTGCAAGTTCATGTTCTGTATATTTTAATTCTCCTTTGTTATATTGTAATAGTTTATCATAAAGATCTATTAATTGTACTATAACTTCTTCTGTGATGAGTTTCTTTTCTGCAAGATTTGCTATTCTTCTATTTACTCAAGAATCTATTTCTTTATCAGTTATTTGTGTTAATATATCCTGGATAATTCTTGTAACTACTTCTCTTGATATAAGCTTTTTTCTAGAATCTTTTGTTATATTTTGCTTTACGTGACTTGTTATTTTTCTATTATTGTTGTTAGCTATTGCTATTATAATTGTTTGTTGCAATTGTTTACTATTTTTGTTTACTTTTATCATATAGTTTTGGTCGTATTTTCTTTGTTTATACTTTTATTATATATTGTGATTCTTGTATCACTAAAACATATTTGCAATTCAGGGTCAAGGTCGATTCCCCAAAAATTTGCAAAAAGCAAAAAAATATCAACGATTTTTCACAACTTCTTCTATTTTTTTGCTACTTTTGTTCTTTTAACTCAAGTCTCTTAAGAGACTAGATATTTTTTTATAGTCTTCTTCCTCTTTACTTAAAGCTCCAGAATGTGTTTCCTAGTAGTTTTTGTATGTTTCTTGTAATTTTTGTTAATTTTGTTTTTTCAAAAATTTGTGTTTTGATGATTAGCAGAGAGAGTTTTTTGTAAAACAATATTTATAATAAATTATATAATTATAATATTATTATATATAATAGTTTAAACTTAAATAACTTTTGATTCACTAAACCAATTTGAATGATTTAACTACCAAAATGATCCTCTCAAAAAGAAGATTCAAACGAATCTAAAATTATTCAATTTTGATCACATGATCCCGATATCAATGGAGTTTTGTATTATATTTATTATAGTAAATATAATACAAAACTCTATCGATCTCAGGATCATGTAATTAGTATTAGATAATTTTAGATTCATTCGAATCCTCTCTTTGAGAAGATCATTTTGGTAGTTAAATCATCCAAATTGGTTTAGTGAATCAAAAGTTATTCAAGTTCAAAATTTTATTATACAGTATATATAATAATAATTATAGAGTATTACTAACTTGCTTCCTGGTGATATCACTTAGTCATATGACTCATAATCAGCCAATAAAATTATATAATATTTAATTTATTATTTAATAGTTTAGAATTACAGTTGATACTGTCTAAATGCATACCATCAGTAAACACAAAAAAAAATCAATTTTATGCATTTAAACAGTATTAACCAATCAAATACTAGAAAATTTACTGTCTAAATACATATTACTATTAAATTTTTTTAGAAAATTATACATTTATACAGTATGCAGTATGCATTTAGACAGTATCAACTGTAATTTATTTTAATAAAACTGGTTTTAATATAATAAATATGTTTAGAAAAATCTTTATAAAAATACCTCTTTATATACTATATAAACAAATTAACTATATATATATACTGTATAACCTTAACCTTAATATATGTACTAATTTAAACCAGATATATACAGATGCATAAAAATGACCATTAAATTGACATTGTTAATATTTATTTGATAGTTTAGTATTGCATATCTAATTGATATTTATAAACCTAATATAGCAACTACTTATTAATTTGAACAATGTAGAGTATAATAACTAGCTTGCTTACATTTTTAGCAATATCTTACTCATTTTAAATTATTGTTTTCAGAACTTTGAGCCAATTCATTTTTATTTAAATCATGATTGCTTGTATTAGTAGTATCATATATTTTTCTTTTATATAATATTTCATCTTACTGATTTATACTGATTAAATTAGCACCCTTTAAGTTTTTTTTTTTTTTTTTTTGGTGTTAAGGTGAGGCCTTGCTCATATCTTTATTAATAATTTTTAAAATAGTTACAATATAA
>CAJVQC010000601.1:0-12340 GCA_910592285.1 Racocetra persica | reverse complement strand
AATGAATTAAATGAAAGTAACACATACGGTATAGCTTCGATTCACATTTGAAAATCTCCATGAACCATCAATACCCATTCGATCGTATTCTTGTAGTACATCATAGACAGACCAGCCGCCTGATGAAGAAAGTTTTTCTTCCAATATATGTTCAAATGCATAAACTTGTGTGATAGAACCTTTTTAAATTCAAATAAATCAGTTAGTTAAAGGATAATCAACAAAATTCAAAAATATATAAACGAAGATATGACATACCGATACATGTTAATCTTTGTATTGTATTAAAAATATCGATCGCATCTTCTTGCATTTCCACTGAAAAAGTGTAAATGTTAAAATCACGACAACGAATAGTTAAAGGCCAAGATTTGGGATCCGTAGTAGGGGAACGACGCTCGACGGTATGGATAAGTGGATATAAGATCTAAACATGTAATTTGAAGTTTAAGGCTTAGACCCAAACATATCAAACATAAATGACATAGAAAACCTCAATTGTTTTAAAAAGCATACATATAATTCATCCTTTTGAAGTGGGCCTCTAAAGATCATTCTATGCGACGTCAGGTAAAGACTTCCAACCACAGCAATCCGTCCTCTTTCAAGTAGGACATTTTCGACCTAGAAAATGAGACGAAATCAGCAAAGCATTTTCCTTCTTCTTTTATTAATCACCGGCATTTTTCGAAAATGAACCTTTGTGATCTTTAAAAGGTCCATGTCAACAGTACTACACTCTGCACCGACTTTTGTTTCTTTTAAAACTTGAGGTGTTTCAATTTAACGTTAGTGTAAGACAATCACGAGATATCATTTATCTATGTGTTACGTGTGACCCAACGTTTCTAAGAAGATTAGCATCGATTTGCGATTTTAAGGTTTTCATTCAAAATCTTAAATACATAATATTCTTTTAAGCAAAGTTGTTTCTGAGATTTCTATGAGCAAAAAATGTTAAATATTTAACCTTTTCCTGTTAAGTACCATACTTTTACGTAATAAAGATGACAGTAATTTTATCTTTCGCTAAATTATTCAGCTCATAAAAGTGGTTATCAAGAACGACTCAGTGAGAATTATAACCTTGAAACCTTGAAACTTTGAAAGGGTTGTGTATTATAAATGCGAGGAGAAATTTACGAAAAACCACTTTTATATGTATTCGGTATGTAGATAGAACCCCGAATAATACTAACAGAGGTCATATTAATTTTTTTAAAAAAAAAGCAAATCTGATTGGTTAAAATGGTAAAATTTTTTTTAACAAAGAAAAGTGGATAATGCCGCAATATAACCTCTGTTACGTAGTAGCATTTGCTAACAGCTAATTGTTTCTATTTGTTAGTGCTCGTCAAGTTAGTGGCAAATGACATTTATCACGGTGGTAAATAACGATAAGTACGTAATATTTATCAATTACGTATCCGTCATATGTACAAACATAACCACAAAGATTATTTACCTTGTTGTATATACGTATGTTAGACGTCACTTTCAAATTTCTGTTATTAAAATTAAAAATTATAAATCGGTATACCCCAATAATAAATTGAGTAAAAAAAAAAAACAAAAGGCAAATTTATTTTTAATAAATATATATTTATTAATTATCGCATTTACGTTATCGATTAATCCTTATTTCATTATTAAAATCTAATTCCATTTTAATAAGGAAAACTTGGAATATAATGTTTAGCACAAGAATGAACTTAATGACTTTTTCATGTATGTTAGCGAACACAACCACAACGGAAAATATAAAGTCATTGTTTTTATAACAAATTTTTGGTCTTTTTTACTATATATATAATTGGTAATACATTATTTTGTTTGACAAATAACGATGTAAAGATCTTCAGTACGTACGTACATACGTACGTAATACGAATTGAAGTGCCACGTCTTTTACTTTTTCGGCTATTCACATAGTTACGTACGTTCGTACATAGTATCAACAATTTTTTAAAGGTTTGAAACAAGTTTATTTAATTCTTATAAGAGTTAACGTTAATGGATTCAATTAAATCTGTATTTAGGGTTTTAATAATATATTCGCATATCAGATAAGGTACAGTACCTCTGTCCACTCACGAACCTGGATTCAGTAGAGATGCCGTATAACATTGCTTATAGTACGGGGCCTTATTCAAGAATTGAATAGTATCGGGTACTATTCACGAATCCAGTAATTTCATTGGTGGAGAAGGAAGGTATTTTATGTGGTAGGATATTATTTTTGGGAGATATAAGCGGTGCTGAACAGTAATGGGCTGTAAATACAGAATCCAGATATGTAGAATATTAACATCGCAGCGGATTGGTGGAATTTGACCTTTTTTAAATATATTAAATTTATAAACATAGGCACTTATTTGATATTTCAATTTATATAAAAAACTCTAAAAATCAGATCTACGTAGTTAAATTTGGTGACTTAAATAAAGGTCAAATTCTGCAGATCTGCCGCGATGACTCTAACTGATTAACATTGTCGAACTCATCCCCTGTAAAATTTATGCCTCAATGACTAAATGTGATTAAATTCGTGCAAGATTGTCCATTCCAATCGTTTCTATAACATGTGGTTTGATAATTAAATTGTTTTTTTTTTTTTTTACCAAGAAATTATGATTTGGTGGCTCTTAAAAAAGGAGATAATCAATGTGTTATGAACTAATCACATAACATCCGTTCTTCAGAGACCGTCAATTTTACAGGTTTTTCCATTTCAACACTCATAGAATGATTCCATTTAGAAAATTCTAGATCTCTGTCACAACCGGTGGAACCTGTTATACCTTACAAAAAAAGTTAAATACATGTTTTGTTTTTTTTTTAATCGTTATTTGTTTTAACATGATATATAATATACTTTTTATAGAGATATTATTGGTCAATAGATGTAGGATGTAGACCAATAACTTATCCTTACCACATAATACTATAATAATCGATGCAACATTTTGTGAAGGACACCTTAATAAGATGTATTTTCCATTTTATAATGCTGCTAGTGTTTTTTCAGGCTTATCGAGCTATGGTACATTCTTAAGAAAGCTAATTTTATCTGGCTCCATCGGAGTCAGCCACCGGTGGATAAAATAGATCGAATGTTATCCGTTTATTTGAATTAAAGGTAGTAAATATTAGTTAAAAGTAATTATATAACAATAATTGGCAGGCTGAGAATTTATTATTATTAAAATAAAAAGCCTCATACAGTGATCGAATAATTATATAATTCCTTACCTTATGAAAAAAATATATATTTTTTTGCTTATATCAATATTGATTGAGGAAATGGCTGATGATTGTTGGGTTTGCATAATCGCAATAATTTCTATAATGATAATTCTTTGCCCAATTCTTCGTAAGTTTCTAGTTTTGACGCTGATTCATTCTTCACAATTAATAATTAGAATTCTTTTATTATTCAGAAATTGCTAAAATCGTCGTATTTAATAAAGCTGGATTGCACTTGAGTTGGATTGATTATTTGTAAGGTTTAAATTGTTAAAGAAAACTTATCGAATGCTAACATTTGTTCGTAAATAATTTTTTTATAAATTTAGTTATCTGGTTATCTTAATTGTTATTATATGTAAGTTATGTTGTACATTATCAACGAAATTGCAAAAATAATCCATAATTAACGATTCGATATATCTACTACGTATTGAAAATACAGCTACGGTTATATGCATGATTTGTCTAGATTCAGAAGCTGGATTTGTCATTATCTTGTATAATATCGACTTTATAATTAGTTATTTGTATTTATTCAAATGTTATTACGGTAATGAAATCTTTAACATAATTCTAAATTTCACTTTTTTAAGAGTCTGTATTCTCATTTGGTTTGCGTTTCTATGTAAGTGTTACGTTTAAGTGCCACCAAAAAAAAAAACCCGGGCTTCGAGCTTTTATTTAATTATATATAAGCCGGCGATTATATTTTTCAGAAGCCCCGAAGTCGGTTTGCTTTTGATAACACTCATTTATGCTGTCAGCTTGTAACTTTTTAATCTTTTTAAATTTCATGAAAAAGGTACATATACATCGATTACGATGAAAGAAATGGATATTCCTTTCCTCTGCCCTTCAAATTACAATTATACTTCACATTTAGTCAAATCTGCATGTCAAATTCGTGCTGCAAATTTAGTTTTTATGTGGGTAGTCGGTACACTTCTTGCATTGCCTATCTTAGGTTCAGTCGGGTGTTCCGATTTAAATTTATCTTGTTAAAAACTTATTTAGTAATAGCCAATAAAAGTAACTAAAAATTCATATAACTCAAGCCTTACTATACAGCAAGTTGTAACAAATATTTTTTATTTTTTATTACAAATATATTGTATATATATATAGTACATATTATTACAAACAGCGTAAATAACATATTATTAGGCGACAGCTACCTAAAATGATATTTCCACACCCCCATGTAGATCACTTTTTTTAAAACTTTAATCGAAGGTATCTCGACGACCACCTGACCAAATCCGATAAATTTTTTTTTTTTTATTAGAATTCTACGTGTCTGTAGAATTCAAATAAAAAAATTCATCGAAATTGGTCAGGTGGTTATCGAGATACCTTTAATTATCATAACAATTATTGACTAAACAACAATAAATATAAACGAGTATCCGTCGGTTGGTTATCCGGATCACGCGACGTGGACGCCGATACTCAGGTGATCCAAAAGGTTTTTTAGAGTAGAAATCAAAAAAATGAAGGAACCAATACGCAAAGTGACGTGGAGGGTTTCATATGTTAAAACTGATTAAAACCAGGTTTAACACATAAAAAATAAAAAAGATTTCAAACACTATGGGCGACTGATTTGACAAGCATTGACCAGTCGTGTCACTAGATGAGACCTCTATTAGGAGTTTTTTTTATCGACATAAGTCCCTTTAGAAAAGGTGTATAATAGTAGTAATAAAAAAACTAAAAAAAATTAAAGATAGAAAGAAGCAGTAAAAATCGAAGATAAAAGAAAGCAATAAAAAAACGAAAGAAGCAGTAAAAATCGAAGATAAAAGAAAGCAATAAAAAAACGAAAATAGAAGGAAGTAAAAAAAAAAAAAAAAAAAAAAAACGAAAACAGAAGGAAGTAGTAAAAAAGACGAAATAATGCAGTATTGAGATTGATAATTCTTTTTATTGATATCGATATTACATCACATTAGAGATCTACCCGTGATAATTAACCACTCAAATTACATAATTTTCAAAAGATTCATCGATTTAACGTTAAAAGTACTAGAAAGTACGTGCCCACATGTGGGGGTACATGTGGGCGTTAAAAGGCGTTAAAAAGACGTGAAATTTCTAGAATTTCATGTGATCGACTCACGCGGACAAAGGGTCCTCCGCTTCAATTAAGACCGGAAATTTTTCATGTTGTAAAGAAGCTTATAAATTAATAAATATACAAAAGAACTAATTTATCGCATATACATATGACCCTCGTTAATATCAACCTAAGTTACAAGACAAATTTTTATAAATTTTTGTATATCAAAATTCCCTCATATATATCAACTTTTACACACTAATATCACTATCAACATGAATATAAGAGTGATCCAAATGGGTTGATATTAGTGAAGGTTAAGTATATATGTTGTGCAAATTAATATCTGCATCAGATTAAAATAATTATGGTTCTGCTACTTATGCTACTTACCCTTACCCTAACATAGGCTTTCACCTCTGTACGTATTTAAATTTTGATCTGACGTAATTTGCGCAGATTTACTGAACTACGAATCAGATTTCAAGATCAGGTGCAAACGTAACACGATCAAGAAAATTCAAAACAGATGTTCGTTTCGTTTACTTTTCGAAATTCTACATAAAAAACCACTTTTGATGCTCTAACAAAAAGCTTTCTTTCGTTGGACAATTTTACTACACAAACTACCATTCTCTAGCCTATAACACTAACTCTAACTCTAACATGAATGAACTTCAAAGAATTTGTGCTGCGCCATAAACCTGGCACACATTCAAGTAATGCATACAACACATCGTTTAAATATGATTCTAATATTTGTAAAATAGTAACCATATGCAACCTGCTAATGGTAATAATAAAATAATTTAAGTAAAGAATATGAAAACTACAGAACTAGAAAACTTTGAATAATGGATGTATTTAATATGATGTTTGATATAATGTAGTTCTTCATTTTCTAACAGTTATTTCTTAAAAGTCAGCTATCGTACTTTTAAATCAAGATTTCGGTATCCAAATATTGAACGTAAGGATCAGTTGAACCAGGATCTAAAATTCAGTATAGTAAGGCTTGAAAGGCTTTCACTTCGCTCCTCTCAGTTCCAGTTCATTAATATGTAAGCTGTAAATTTTACTTCCAGAAGTTTTAGTTATAATCCAATTGTTTGGATTGCGTTAACTAATTAACCGAAATATGTCATCGTATTGTAATTGTGTAATGTAGACAAATATATTAAATCAAATAAAAACATTCTTTTTTTTTGTTTTATATAATTTATTAAAATGCAACACGAAAGAATTTATAAATTGCTATGAGGAATAAAATAAAAGCAAATGAAGAAGTAAATTTTTAACAAAAACTTTCATGTTATGGTTAGTATTTAGGGTTGGAATTAAGGTTTGGGAAAGGTTTTGTATAACACCCGCGCCGATTAATTAGCCAGTTTTTGAGATAATGTATTCATTAGATGTAAAACACCATAGGTGCGTTTTAGTAAAAGTCATTTATAAAGTTTAAATACTATATATTTTAAATTTAATTCTGAAGTATAATGCCTAAGAATTAGGTTTCCAGTCCACAAAAAGACGTTTTTCTGGTATTATATAATTTATGTGTATAAATTTGATCTTGTTGAAAAAAGGAATCTTCACACAATGGAAGAAGTGGTTAAAAGCATCGAATCAAATTTTTTACCAATCCGAAAAATAATTGATGACTCTAAAACATGAAATAGGCGATGCGAAAACACCTTTACCGGCTATAGATTACGAAATTTTTTGTAAAATACATACATACCAAGCTTCGAGGCTATTCCTAAATTACGTTATTAAGGTTTGATATTACTAAAACTGGTCGAATCTGTCAGTATAATACTTTCCGAAGCCAATCTCAATCGAAAATTTTTATAAATCTCATTTAGAAAATGTTCTTACCGTATTTGCGCGAAATAACGCCCGTGGCGTTATTATTTACATAAAGTGAACTCTCAATTAATTTATCCATGACCTTAAAAATACTGTATTTGCGCGAAAGAACGCCCCGGGGCGTTATTTCGAGGCATGCAATTTAACATTAAAGAAAACTCAATTAATTTAGCTAAAGATTTTTATCATGGTTCGCATTCGGTTAAATTAATTGAGTTTTCTTTAAATCGCACAAATATGGTATATATAATTTTATATTTGTGTTTTCATAATTAATAATTCCAAATTTTAATGAGATTCTGGTGACTATACTAGGAGAGCTTGAACTCTGGTTCTTTTATTTCACTTCAAACCATTTAATTTCTATTTAAGAATAATTTTGGGTTTGGGCTTTGCCAGCAAATATATATACATCGAAATTGAAGTGGCTGAATCACAAGTAGACCAATCAAAAAGTCAAACGAATAAACATTTTTTTTCAAAATTCTATTAAACCCGCTTTGTGGAATTCTCTGTAAAAAAAAAAAAAAGATTTTTTTCCAACTTTAATCAGAACTTTAACAGAACTTTGGCATAATATTTTTAAAACCGTTAACACATTATAATCGAATAGTGTCAACCTAAGTTCTAATAATACAGAATCGACCATACTATTTTGTAACAATAATAAGGATTTTTAATCGGTTTGCATTTTTTTTTACGTATACTTATGCATTTATTTTTTTCCAAATTTTGATTTCCTTACTATGTATAACTTTTACCATAAGTTCTATAATGCGTAATTAAATTTAATACGTACGTACGTACGTATCTAAATTCGGTCTTAAACAGTTCTACGTATTAGTTATTTTCATTATATTAGATTATATTTCGACCGCATTGCCTCCTGAAATCGATAGTAATAGTGTGACCAAAAACCGCAACTTTGGAACATAACGCTAAAACGTGATCTAAAGTGCGACGGAATTTTGCAAAGTGAAATTAAGGAGAATCTGGATTATTAAGCTTCTCATGTCACATATAAAAACCTCCCCATCGATACATGGCGTGTCAGCAGAAACAAGATAACAAGAATACATTTGATAAAAAGATTTTTTAATCAAACTTTTTGTTCAATTTATTTATTGTTATCTTTGTTCAAGGTTTTAAAAACATATATAAGCGACAAAGGAGCATAGTTATTTGATTGGTTAGTTACTATATGTGCATTTCTATTGGTTAACATTATACTCATCGTGGGATTCTTCCAGTTGAATTTTCATTGGAACATTGGGAATATTGGAAAAATATGGAAGTCCAGCTTCCAGTCGGCAATACTTCTACTATGACAAATAACGGACAGAGAATTGGTGATTCTTTCTACCATAACTATTCTTCACAACACCCATACCAACAGCATCGACACCCTGATGCGGATGTGTCTCGCAATCAAGCCTCTATAAGCGTACCTACCCTGAACACATATCCGTTTGACGGTGATTTTCCAACAACACAGCAATATTCACAATACTCACAACATCCTGAATATTCTCAACAATCGCAACACCTACAATACTCACATCGTCCACAAAATGGCCCAACACCAAGGATCTCCGTTCATCCTGTTCATCCTGTTCAGCCATATGAAGGGCGTACATCTTCGTTGACATCGTTGACATCGTTGACATCGCGGATGTCCAGTCGACGACCTCAACCGCCTCTTTCTCAATATTCACCCAATATGTCACAGCTTCCTTCTGTTTCTCAAAGATCAAAGTTAGTTATTGGTATGTTCATTATGATTTAGTAATTATTACTACTTTTTTTCTTTTTTTTTTTTTTTTTTTTTACGCATTTAAAATTATTATCGTGTACATGTTTTATCTTATTTATTATAATTTCTGAGGTTTAATATAATTCATAAAATATAATAAAATACATAGATGAATTCACAAATATTATCGATGACCTTTTCAATAGGTACTAGCGCTACTCCCTCAAATCTTATCCCAACCTATTCCGAAGAATACATTCCCCCTCTTCGAAAATCAATGGAAAACCTTCGTAATAAATCACAAAATTATCATTCAACTTATCATTCTGAACGCATTCGTTCATTGTCATACTCTGAGCCATCGCCACCATCTGCTGGTTCAGATTCAAGTGCTCCTTCATCTCCCTCTTCTTACATAGGAAAACAGCATGTTCCAATTGTTTACCCTGCTTTACTTTCAAAGGTTGCCGATGCATTTCGTTCTAGGATGATTCTTACAAATAGAATGAAAGATAACCTCGAATATAAAGATTGCTTCGATGGGAGAGAAGCTGTGGTATGACTTTGTTGATATTTAGTTGATATTTAGTTCATTTTGTCAACTACATCTGAATTAGATTATAATTTTTGTGAAAATAATAATAAATTTATATATTTACTTTAATTTTTAATTATGTAACAAAAGGACAAGATCGCATTTATAATCAAAACTACGGATAGGAATTTGGCTTTATTGCTTGGTCGAGCTCTAGATTCTCAAAAATTTTTCCATGATGTGACATATGATCATAGACTTCGTGACTCTTCACATGAATTATATCAATTCAAAAAAATGCCATCAATTTTATCGTCCGATAATTATGATCATGTCGAATATGGAAAGGAAGATAATACTGAAGATGATGCTGATGCTGATGCTGAAGAAAGTGATTTACCAAATGGTGTTTTTACTTTGTTGACCGATTGTTATTCCCCTACATGTACCAGAGATAATTTATGTTATAGTATTATTTGTCCTAGAAGGTTGGAGCAAGTAGGTATATTATAATTTCGTTCTCCTTCATATGAATCAGATCGTGATTTACTGTATATATATTTTTTTATTAATGTGCAAATATAGTCTGTACGTAAGACGAAGCCAACTGCCAGCCTTAAACGTAGTGCTAGTCGTGGTTCTCTTTCAGACAAAAAGGTATTTATACTTGCCTATTCACGTACTTATTTCACGTTTTATTATTATTTATGATAAAATATCTTGTCATTAACTCATTAAAAAAAAAAAATAAATTATTTTTAATAGGATCGAAAATTATGGATTCATACTGTTCTTCCTGAAATTGCTAACTCAGTTTCTGAGACGGAAAAAAAGCGTCAAGAAGCTATAAATGAAGTTATTTATACTGAGAAAGATTTTGTACATGATTTAGAATACCTAAAAAATGTATGTAAATATACCCCTTTTTTTTTTTTGTTATTATTTTGGTTATACTTAATCATTTTAATCATTTTATTTCTATAATAAATTAGTGTTGGATGACACCTCTCTTAATGCAAAATATTATTTCTGAGTCTCGACGTGAAATATTTGTCAATGATGTTTTTTTCAATATACTGGATATTTACAATGTTAATTCTAAACTGAATGATGCACTTCAAAAACGGCAAAATGCTTATGCCATTGTTGAACAAATTGGTGACATCTTTTTAGAATATATTCCATTTTTTGATCCTTTTATTCAGTATGGTGCACATCAATTGTTGGGAAAATATGAATTTGAAAAAGAAAAAAGCAATAATCCAGCGTTTGCAAAATTTGTTGAAGTAATATCATGATTTCATATTTTATGTTTATGCTTAATTATTATTATTTCTTATCTCTTTAATTGATTTGAAAATAATGAAAATTTCCATTTTATTATAGGAAACTGAACGTCTTCCTGAATCAAGAAAATTAGAGCTTAATGGGTATCTTACAAAGCCTACAACCCGTCTTGGAAGATATCCATTACTCCTTGAAGCTGTTCTCAAAAATACTCCTTGCGATCATCCTGATAAAGTTAATATACCAAAGGTAATCAATATCATCAAAGAATATTTAACGAATGTTAATATTGAGTCTGGGAAATCGGAAAATCGTTTCAATTTACAACAATTAAACGATCAATTGATTTCTAGAGGGAATGTGGTATGTAACTTTAAACGTTTCAATTCTGAAAATATGTGATTTCTCCCGTTAGGTTATTAAATATTATGCTAATGAACTAATAACTTCATAGGATTTGAAATTGACTGAAGAAGGACGTCAGCTCGTCTTCAAGGGTTCTTTAAAGAAACCTACTCGAGCTGGTGAACCCTCAGATTTACAAGTGTTTTTGTTCGATCATGCTTTATTGATGGTGAAAACTAAAACTGTAAACAAGGCTGAACATTATAAAATTTATCGAAAAGTACGTGAAATAATTTGGCTAGTTTTTTTTTTTTTTATTTATTTATTTAACGTGATACTTTTTAACTCATTTTATAGCCCATTCCTCTTGAATTATTGAGCATTTCAACATCGGAAGGACAATCTGAAACTGCCCGTGCGAATGCGAAACGGCCACAGTCAATATTACACGGGATGCCTGGAAAAGGGCAAGCAGCTACTCGTGGAAATAGCAGTAATCAATTTGCATTAACGCTATGTTGTCTCGGAAAAAAGGGTTTTGCGGTAACTTTATATGCAACGACGATTATCGGTCGCAAAAAGTGGATCGAACATATAGAAAAACAAAAAGAACTCAATGAAAAGGGGAAGGTATTTGAGAAAACTGTATTAATAGAAAAAAGACATTTTCATGAAACACATAAGATTCTTTGTGCCGTATTTTTTGGTAAATTATTTATATAAAATCATTTATTTCTCACAAAAACTCTTCAATAATAATACTTATTCTTATATTTATTTCAATTTTCCCTTGCTTAGATGATTATCGAAAATTAGCCTTTGGTACGGATAATGGTGTATATGTGCTAGATATTGGTCAAAATCAAAAATCTGCAGTTCTAGCATTGCAAATAGAAAAAGTATCTCAAATTGAAATTCTTGAGGATTATCGATTATTATTTGTATTAGCTGGTAAGGGTAAGTATTTATAAAATTCAATTAGTTTTCCTTTTCTGAGAAAGACATCATTGTGAATACGTTCTTAAATTACGATAATTTTTTTAAGACAAAAGCCTATATTCATATCCAATCGATGCATTGGACCCTGGTGATACTAATGGGGCCAGTAAACGTTCAAAAAAAATCAACGCACATACCAGTTTCTTTAAGTCAGGAACTTGTCGCGGAAAAACTTTAATAACAGTTGTAAAAAACAGTACACTTCAATCGACTATCAAAACTTTGGAACCTCTTGAACAAAATG